>JASDQU010372186.1:9024-45039 GCA_032191745.1 Picea mariana | reverse complement strand
TTTCAGTTTCCCAACAATTCTCCCTCACCTTTGACGGGTGCAGAGATAAAGTCGGTGACATACATCTCGAGCTGAATGAAGAGTTCATAAGCTCTGCTATAGGACTGGCAACTACATGCCAACAATGGTTTAAAAACTCCAAAGTCGACGAGGTGTCGTGGCCTTTGATATTCATATCACGAAAGGTTGTGTCCTGTGATAAAGGTATGCCTATTTCTACCCTCAAACCCAGGTGGCACGATCTTTTGGTAATCATTAAACAATTTGTGACCTGTGAAGGTCGGTATGGCTTAGTCTTTTTGTATCACCTTCGGCTATTGATGAATTTCATGGGCTATCCTTTGAACATGCTGCATTACTTCTTGTGTAGTCTTTACAAGATGTCTAAGAGATTCAAACGCGAGAAGGTTGATAGCAGCCTATTTCACCATGGCTTAATTAAACTCATCATCGTCCACCATTTGAGCCTTCATCGCGATAATGGCAAGCCTTTCTGTCTAGAAATGGCTTTGCTAACCCAGAGTCTACTCAAATTGATAAGGCTGTGGTCAGTGAGACTTTGGCTGGAACAGCCGTGCCACTTCATAAACTTTTACCCCCTGTCAAACCCTTAGTTTGCCCCGATTTGGACCTACCTGATGCCTTGGTTAACTTGTGCGCTAAGGATGATATTGAGGCCGTCAAGAAGCCTGTGAGTAAGAAAGTCAAGGGTAATCCTACTGTTGATAAAAAAGGTAAGAAAAATTATCGATTGATATCGAGACTTGCCCAGAATAGACCTAAGCCAAACATCGACCAAAAGCCCATAGTTCTGAGCGAGGACTCAGACTCCGATATCGAGCTTTTCCTTGCTGAAGAGTACCCCTATTCCCATGGCCTATTCTCCAAGCAACCCTATGACTATGTCTCTAATTTTCCCCCGTGCCTAAAGAACAATCCTAAATACCCAGGAATCAGGTTGCACAATGAAACCCCTGGTGACTTAAACAAACCCTCGCCTGTTATGTCAAATCCCGAGCAATCATCATGCAGCCAATGTAATGTGTGGCTAGAGCGTTATTACACTGATGTTCCCTTATTGTAATCAAAGATCAAATCGTTGGAGGAGCAAGTTACAGTGCTGTCAAAAGAAAGAGATAGGCTTCAAGCCAGTGAAAAGAAACAAAAAACCACCAGTTCAATTATCTTCAGGAATGTCAAAGCGGCAACAGCCTTTGTCAATTCCAAATTATCATGACCGAGTTGTTTTCGGATTGTCCAGGTATGAGTTTGAAAATGATTTTTTTTTTTTGAGTTATTTCAAATAAATATAATCGATTGGATTTGCTTTCTATAGCTATGTTCGTTTTGATTCAAAATGATTATGTTTCTCTTAGTTTACCAAATCAATTTCATTATGAATCATGAGTGGGAAATTTGTTTGCTAAACTCGGACATACCTACGATTTAGTTAATATGATTCTATTATTCTCAAATTAGTAGAAGCGATTGATTGGTTTTGATCTTGGTTTGGTTCGCTTTAGAATAATTCTGTTGTTTTGAATTAATGTAGTCGATTGGGTCTTGTTTTTCGTTTAGAGAATGATTCTGTTCTATTTCCATTTTGGACTCTGACTGCATTCAATATATATAGGAGATTTATTTATCAGACACAGCTATGATTTGGATTGATGTGATTTCATTGTTTGTTTTGGATTATGTCGGCCCCAAGCTGGCTCGATTCATTTCTTTTGGCTTGATTTGCAAACGTTTTTTGTGTGTCTTGAGTTAGCACGATTACTTGTATGAGTTGGATTGGTATCAAAAATAGATTTGATGCTGCTCTATTAGTTTTGATTTTCAAAAAACGATTTTGTCAAGCTCAGATTGACATATTTTGTCTCTGTTGAATTCATCCGAAAAACTTGGCTAATAGTCCGTTTTTGGAATTGATTCAAGTGATGAATTCGTTGTTTCCCCAACTATCAATCGATTCTTTCTGTTCCTAATTAGCAATAACAAACATTTGACAAATCCCACGTATATTGTTATCAATCGATTAATTCAATTATGATTTTATTTGTTTCAATTAGCATAACAGTTTTGATTTGAATGATTTGTTTGGTTTCCAATTAGCAATTAAATACTTGTTCAATAATTTGAATATAATTCTTTACGATTTGAATTGGTTTTGAAATGATTTTATGCTCAAATTAGACCAGCTACAGAATCGCAAGATTCTGTAGCTAGTCTTAGAATTTAGATTTATGTCAATTTTATCAACAAAATATCCTCTAATCTTGTCTATTTTTGTCTCTTTCAGGTACATACGAATTACAATGATCAATGTGGCATGCTGTGGAAGTTTGAGAGATGTTTTTGTGATATAGTTTTATTATAGGGTGTTAGTTTCAATCAGACTTGGGAGATTGCCTCCAGATTTTCTGTAAACTGTTTTGATAATTCCCACAGGGATGTTTTACCTTATGGGAGGTCTTTAAATACTTGTTATTTTTTGTAATGAGGACCATCATCATTAATATTGGGAGAACCAGACTAAGGATTTATAATAATACAGACTGGGATGAAAGTTGATGTCTTGTAACAGTTTTAGCTTTCAATATATCAAACTTTTGTTTCAAGTTTTCTCCATATCAGTTTGCAAGCAGTCATCGACTACTTTAGCTATCATGATTCATTGCATGTTGATGTGATTTGGTTTATATGTTGTCCATATCTTATCTCTCTTATTTAAAAAATACAACGATTACTCTATTTCAATTTAATGAATACAGGTTTATCTTTTTCGTTAATTGAATTGTTTCATACAAATTTTGCACAAGGATTTATTTGAATGTGATAATTTGTTAATTATAAGATTGCTGTAATTTTTTATGTCTTGCTTGTTTTGTCATTTATATTTGAAGAGCACAACAACTTCTTGTTTACAAGAAGCTTGTGGAGAATACGGTGCGGGTTTCCTCCCTCCGAACAACTAAAACAACTATTGCATACAGGACAAACCTGAAGCATTACTTCAGGTCAGTTTGCTATTTGTTATTTGATAGTTAATTTATTAATGTCATATAAGTAGTTTAGATAGATATATGTATAGTTCAGATTTGTAGTTAGAGTTATTATTTTAGTTGTTTAGCTTAGATAGTTTTTATTTAATTTCTTTCTCATAAAATTATAAAAATCAAAAAACAATAGTTGCGCTGTCTTAGGACAGATTACCAATGACTTTTGCAGGTTTTCATTTAAATATGTAATTTGTAAATATTGTATGTTTGTAATTGGATCTGATTCTATTGGTAATTGAACATTTAGTTTTATAGAATTATAGTTGTATAATTTAGGTAATAGATTGTATATAATAGTTTAGATTTGTTTATTAGTTTGTTTTAATTGTTATTTTTCATTTAGATTAGTTAATTTAGAGTAGTTTTCTTTTATTTTTCTAGGACTTAGATCGGCTAATGGAGCCGCTAAACCCGTCAGGGTGGGTTATCCCAAACGGCTTGGGTTATTTAGACAATCCCAGACCGGATCCACTCTTCCAGTTGACAAGCGTTCATTTTCGCCTGTCAACACAGCTGTGGCTGCAACCCTCCTCCAAACCTGTGCACAAGACTGCAACTGCAGTGTGCACCAACTGGGAAACTGTAATTCTGAGATGCTGTCAAATGAGAACTAGCGCCCTGTATTTATAGTGGTTCTGGCAGATTTTCTAGGGCCGACTTCTCCTTCTGGATAATTGTCTGTTCAGTATATTATTATTATTTCTAGCTGACTTCTTCTCTTGGAGGCTAATAACCTAATATAAATTATCTTCTTGAGTTGACAAGGCTTCTAGGGTTATTAGCCAACTCATTAGGGTTTCTCTTGCTTCCCAGAGTCTTTTATTCTCATCAGGTTCACACATGGAGGCAAATACCTCCCACAACTACCATAATATTAACACGATGTTTCCTCTTGGCTAATTTCCAACGTTTCACCAAAATCATCGATTTGACCATTGGTCATCGATGGATTTTGTTGTCGAACTCGCACTTAGAAAATTTTGACAAAAAACCAGGTGAATCTAGGACATCTATTCGATTTGTTTCATCATCTGTTGGAAATCAATCACAACCGCCGATTTATTCAACCTTTCAAACTACCGAAACATTACAAATTTTTAAATTTATCATAGCAAATCTCAACCATGAATTTTCCAAACTGCCTATAACTCTACAAGCAACCATTAAAATTCAAATTTTGACCATTCTAGGTCGAATTTCGATCTGCAATTTTAATGCTCTACTCCATTAACTCTCTTAAATATTCCAAAGTCATTCAAATTCATATTTTCCCACATATTTTGGGATTTCTCTCTAAATTCTCTTCTTTTCCCCAAATCTATCATAGACAAAATTCACAACAACAAATTTCACCATTTCACTCTGGTTTTGGCCCATACAAGGCAGGTGTTTGAACTAGGCACTCAGATACCATAATCTAACATCCCTAAGCCCAACCCAAGGATATTATGATGCATAATACTCACAAAAATGAAATATTTTCTGCTAACTAAATTAATTCTTGTACTACGATTTCTTGTAGCTTACAACTACAAATTTAAACTAGATTTAACTATTGTCTAAAACCATTCACTTGATGCATATAAAAAATGATAAATCAACATGAATGTAGTCTAATAATTCAACACATCACCATACAAATTATTTCCAGAAACATAGAGTTGCAAAACAATTAAACTCATAAATAACACAACACCAAGATTAAACACTTATCTTTTATAACTTATGTGTAACCAGCTAATTGGGATGGATGTTCCACCCAAACATAGACTAACTATTCCAAATCTCAACATATAGACACCCCTGAGTTGAGGCTAGTAATCCAAAAAATATGGTGGTCTCTCACAGTCCACTCATAGCTCATAAAACTCACAACCCACTGATATCTTCCTACAACTATCCCGATTTTCCACCAACTCTCCTCCTCTTGACCCAACCAACCCAAGGAATGTACCCTTTCACTGATATCAGTCCCTCAAGCATCCCATTCATTTATCAGGGTCTCTATCGCATAGGTATCTAGGAATCTCTTAGCTAGGAACACAAGGGAACTGCTAGGAAAACTACCAACAAACAACATCTAACACTTGTTGTTTTAGTGCAAATCACTCAGGATTTCACTCTTCAGGACTGGAAACCTATTTCTTTAGTTTATAGCTCCAAAATGCTCCAAATACGCTCCATCTTTCTCTAGAATTTTCCCTCCATGGCTGCACTAGCTCCAAGAAATCTTTCTTACTCTCTACTTGCTTCTCATGAACCCAAACTCAATGTGTAAAACTATTGTCCCCAACCATTCAAATTTCCTCTTTTTGTATTTCCTTTATTGACTCACACTCTTCCCCAAGCTAATTGTACTCAACCCCCATGTGCCCAATAACTTTGGGATGTGACCACTCACACCCACCCTCTTACATGCATTCAATGATTGGCTTTGGGAACACTCAATTAGAAATTGGAAGGTTCATATACAAACAACAAATTTAGGAAAATGGGTTGAATTAATATACATGGGTAATTCCCCCCTTGGACCCCTCTTGGCCATTATCTTAGAAACTCCCCTATCTTGTGGATTAATTCATCCCCCATCTCTTGTCGATGTCCCCTTAGCAGTTGGTATCACATTTTATTATTAAAACATAGAAACACAATTTGCATGTTACATTTCTTTGGCCATAGCCACACATTATATCTACATAAGCATTAATCAAGATGGGGATTATAGTGGGGATGTTAAAAAATCTGAAGTTTTTGATAGGTTTAAAGATTTTAAGGCTCTTGTGGAAAATAAAAAAGAGAAACGAATTAAGGTGTTGAGGATTAATAATGGTTGAGAGTTCCGCGGAAATGAATTCGAAGAATTCTACAAGAAGTGTGGTATAGAAAGGAATAAGACTAATCCATATACACCTCATCATATTGGAGTTTCAAAGAGAATGAACATGACGTTGTTGGAAAAATCAAGGTGCATGCTTAGTGGTGTCGGGTTAGGACATGAATTCTGGGTAGAGGTAGTGGGTATTGCATGTTACCTGGTCAATTGATCACCCTCATCAACACTAGATGAGAAGACTCTACATGAGATATGGACTGGTAAGAAACCCTCTCTCACACATCTCACGGTATTTGGTTGTGATGCCTATGATCATGTTCCAAAGGAAAACATGAATAAGATAGATAATAAGGCTGAAAAATGTATCTTTATTGGGTATAAAGATGGTCTGAAAGGTTACAAGATTTGGAACCCATATAGTAAGAAGGTAGTGTATAGTCGAGATGTGGTATTTAGAGAAATCAAATATGTTTTCAAACAAGAAGTCCTACCAGGGAATGAAGAACCAAAGAGAATAGAGTTTGAGTTGAAGGATGATGAATCAGACTCTACAAAAGAACATGAATTAGAAGAAGATCCTCATACTCCATTAATGAGAAGATCAGTTCAGGAAAGAAGACAACTAGAAAGGTATACTCCACCTAATTTCTGTTCAAATTTTTCTTTGTCTATTACTGATGATGACCCTAGAACTATTAGGGAGGTCGTGGATTCAGAGCATGTACAACTATGGAAAAAGGACATGGTTGAAGAAATGGTAGCCTTAGATAAGAATGAGGCTTGGGATCTAGTGGAGTTTTCAACTGGAATAAATCCCATTGGAAGCAAAGGGGTGTTTAAGAATATCTGAATGCAGAATGAAAAATGGAGAAATACAAAGCTTGGTAATTAGCAAAAGTTATTCCCATGTAGGGGGAATTGACTTTGGTGATATTTTTTCTCTTGTTTCCAAGTTAATTTCAATTAGATTTATTTTATCTATTTCTGATACATTTGAGTTTGAAGTAGAACAAATGGATGTGAAGAAAAAATTCCTACATGGTGATCTGAAGAAGAAATCTACATGAAGGAACCATACGGATTTGTTGTGAAGGGAAAGAAAGAGCTGGTATGTAGGTTGAAAATTCCATGTATGGGTTAAACCAATCACCAATGATGTGGTATCAAAATTTTGATACTTATATGTTGGGACTTGGCTTCATAAGGAGCAAAGCATGTCACTGTGTGTATTTCAAATTAATCAGTGAGAATATTATTTATTTGGAATTGGATGTGGATGATATGTTGTTGATAGGAAACGAAAAGGAGATTATTCAGGATGTGAAAACTCAATTGTCCTCTAAATTTGACATGAAGGATCTTGGTGCTGCAAATTTTATTTCAAGAATGTAAATTAAAAGAGATCGGGAAAACATGAAACTCTATTTAAATCAAAGGAAACATGTCAAGGCAATATAGAGGTTTAATATGCAGAAATGTAAATTGGCTAGGGTCCCTATTCTTATAGGTGTAAAGTTATCTGCAAATCAGTGTCCCAAGACATAAGAGGAGGAAGAGGACATGTCCTATGTTTCATATGCTAGTGCGTTTGGAAGTTTGATGTATGCAATGGTCTGTACTAGATAGAATATTTCACATGCAGTGGGAGTTTTGAGCAGGAATATGTCAAAACCAGGGAAGAAGCATTGGAAAATGGTAAAGAGGGTTTTAAGGTATTTGTGTGCAACTACTAGTTATGGATTGTGATACCAAGGAAGACTAGGATTGTACAAAGTGTTGGACATACATGGCTTTGTGGATGAAAACTGGGTTGAAGATATGGATCGTAGAATATCTACAAGTGGGTATGTGTTTAATATGTTTAGAGGAGAAATCAATTGGATGAGAAAAATACAATATGCAATGGCACCCTCGACTACATAAGTTGAATACATGACAACCACTCATGCAAGCAAGGTAGTAGTATGGCTATGCAGATTGTGTTCGGGTATAGCATTGGTAAAACAAGTTGTAAGGATAGATTTTGAAAATCATAATGAAATCTTCCTAGCAAAGAACCCGACTTATCACTCAAAGACAAAGAATATTGATGTTCAATAACACTTTGTGAGAGACATGGTTGAAGAAAAGAAGGTGTTGTTGATGAAGGTGAACATTTTGAAGAATGTTCCAGACTCGTTAAAAAAATCTGTGAGCACTGATAATTTCTCTCAGTGTAGAGGATCTATGGGCATTGCTACCCTATATTGTTGACTATGTAACCTTATAACCCCTTCTATGAAAAGAAAACAAGTGGGAGAATGTTGGGTATGTGTTATATTATTTGCATGAATAGATTTAATGTATGTGTTACACCAGGAATGTGGGGGGTAGTAACTTAGGGGGTCACAGGGAGGTGGGATCCCTCCTACGTGGGGGTTTGGGTGCTACCCCCCAACTTTTTTGGGGGAATTTTTGCACCCATTTTTGGCATTTTTTTGGCACATGCTTTTTCATCGATGGTTTTCTAATTCTAGTTAAAGAATTAGGGTTGTTGAATAATCCAGGTCAATGGATTATGGGTGTGTATTCAATGGGATCCTATATGTATATTGTATTTTAAACAATGAAGAAGATGATGAATAAAAGACTAGAGGTGCAAGTCTAAACAAGTTGTTGGTGTTCTTGGTTTGGGTTTCCAGGGTAAAAATCTTTGTGTAATGTGCGTGTTCCATTGTATCTTTTTTGTTTTTAATAAAAATCTATTCACAGTAATTAATTGTACAAGGTTAAAATATACATTGCATAGCTGAAATTTAATTGGTTTGATGCTACCTAATTTGTTTGTATCAGTAGGGGATACCATGCCTCCTTCACCAACCTCTTATTCAACATATCATCTTCCTATTGTTTCCTTCATAAGGATGGCTTCCATATGCAACACCCTCAATATTTTCATCCTTGTAGTAAATTCCTCTTTCCTAATACAACATCCATCATTAGCAACTTTAACATTCAAATACATATCAATAGATCACTCCTAGTCTACAACATGTTATATGTGCACTCAAACACTTTCACATGTACTAATGCATATCTGCCTGCACTAAGAATGCATTGTTAACATGCCCATGAGTGCATGTTCTCTTCAACGTCCTATGTTATATATTGTTGTCCAATGTCCATATCATAATTTTTTCTATGGTAATTTGTATCAAATCATTGCCTCATGTCTAACTCTCTTGTTGTTCTCGGATGTCCTCAAGTCTAATAGATTCATGTCATGCTTCCTTGAAGTCTGATTACATCTTTTAGAATAACTCTACACATAATGCATTTCCTTATGTATCTATTGCATTCTTTATCATACATGTGCCTTTATTACTTCACCACTGAAGTTATGACACTTATACCATGCTTCCACTATGCACTTTTGATAACAACAATGGACGTACTACTCCAAATTTGCACAACTGATTCTTGAAGATGTTTCACCTTACATTCATATATGAGTTATAACCCTCTTTATTAGACCACTATCTTCTTATATTCCCAAACCCTCAGGTTTTCCCCCAGATTCATCTCTTAGCATTGCTCATTCTTGGTCCTTGATCATATTTTGAATAATCCTTGACATAACATACTTTTTTCAAGTGTCTCTGCTCATCCTTAATACCAATTCCAAAATCTTTCTCCTTCAATATAAACCATCCTTCCATCCTTCATGTGTACCCACTGCCAATGCATTATCATAAATTTTAGATGGGATTTCTTATTTAGCATCCACATTTGATATGCACATTTTCCATATATAGATATTTTCATTTATTTATTTATTTATTTTTCAATTAAAAATTCATTAGAGGTCTTCCAAACTGCTCACTGCACCAAGATGTATGGTCCTTGTAGCTCCCTAAAGAAACCAATGTACATTTTTGAAGAATTTTCCTTATCTTTTCCTCTTGCATCTTCTCTCTCTCTCTCTCTCTCTCTCTCTCTCTCTCTCTCTCTCTCTCTATATATATATATATATATATATATATATATATATATATATATATATATATATATATATATATATATATAGACCTCCATCTAAAACTTATATGTTCCATAAGTAACCTTAAGCTTTTAAATTTTTTTCATACAACCATATTTATTCACTAAAAACTATAATTTACAATTCTGGAAACATATGCACAATTTCTCCCTTTAAGGTCAGTAGTCATCTTCCTTCTGATTCCTTGTAAATTTAGCTACTCAATTCACAATTCAAGGTGGATATCTGGATGATTCTATTTATACATTTCTAATGACTACTTTCTTTCCCAAATATGAACTTTGAGAAGGAAGTTATCGCCATCTGAATATTGTTAATTTACCCTTTGTTTGTACACTAATCATTTAAATTGGTGCAATTAATCCCAAACACCAACTTATGTCACTCGTAGACATAAATATGTTAGGAATGAGAGAAAATTTTGTATGTGACAAAGATAACAATGATGCTATGGAATCCATACCAAGTCTCATATTTTCAATTTGATGTTCTAGTAAAAAAATGCAGCAATATGTAAATGACAACTTTGTCTTTTTTTATCCCTTTTTCTAGACTTGGAAATTTTTAGCCAAATTGGCTATCTCCCAAACTATGCACTTTTGGAAAATTTTCACTAAAACAAAGTTTCATGGTATGATGAGTATACAAAATATTGACTAAATAATTTTTTTTAGTTTTTCCATCTAGGGATCCTTTTCCTCTGAAAATCTCAAAAATCCCCCAAAAGTGGCCCAGAATAGTGGGGTTTCCCCTATTTTAGCATCCCCATTTCAAATCCATTATAATTTATTCAATTACTTCATGGGCTATTTGCATGTATTCTTTATGGACTATCTTCGAGAATTTCATCTTAATCTAGATCTCTTCCAATGATATGTACCCAAATATTTAAAAACCATTATTTTGCAATTTCTGACAAATTCAAGCAGAAATGGATAGTGGCCCTTTCTGGAAATTTTGTAAATTTACTCTCTACAGAAAAAACCCAGAGGTTTCATCTCAATATGAATTAATATTCTCTATTTATGGCCTACATGGAAATCTTCTAACATGGCTAATAATGTGGCATTGACATCACATCGGTCACCAGGGAATGCTTCCCCTTCTCCACAATTGTACATGCCTCTGGTCTGGTCCAGTCGACATAATTTGGTCCCTGGGCCACCGCTCACCGAGATGTCGGAAATTATTTCCCCCCTCCTTGTGGAACTCCTAAAAAACCTTGGTCCAGGCCACCATATATGCTTTCCCACTCCTCACAGAACTCCCAAACAACCCTAGTCTGGTACACCGGGTCAAAGGGACATTACACAAGCTTCCATACAACTATTTCCAATCAAATTCATTTTGATTCATTTCACCAGGCCATTGCACCACCCCACTCAAGCCTCTATCCATCTCCTTTCCAGTCCACCGGGCCATTGGGCCACCGACCACCAGATTACTGCGCACAAGCTTCTATCCAACTCCCTTCCAGTCGACTCCATTTCTATCCACCAGGCCACTTTGCACAAGATTCTATCTATCTCTTAAGTGATTTTAGGTCTGGTGAACGAGCTCTTCACGTGGGGTCCTGATAGCCAAAAGTTACATCACACAAAAAATCCGTAGGGTTTCATGGATCTCTATGCTTCATGCACAAGTGACAAAGGGATCATCTTTTGGTATAAACAGGTCACTCGAAGCCTTCCCCATGCACGTGGGATAAAATAAATGAGAATATCGTAGATCTAAGGCAGAGATTCCATGCATGAGCTAGATCGATGTCTGTTGTACTTTGAAATTTCGAGAGGCATAACTATCACTTCTAATGCCGGAATAAAGCAAATGAGGGCTCAATGGAAACCCAGGGCCATGAAGAATCACTTGAATACATTTTCTAGGGATGAAAATATAGTGTTAAACTGCAAAATTCTCCCCTTCGACGTTGTCCCATAGAAACTAATTATTTTCACTCAAGAACTTTTTTCCTGTCACATAGGAGGCCCTTGAAGGCCTAATGCTATAACCTACAACTCTGATACCAATTTGTAATATACCCGGTACCAAACACATGAAAAAATTCACTCTGATACCACTTTGTAACATACCTAATCAGAAGGGTGAGCCATGCTACTTTAAAATGCACTTCAAGAATTGATTTCGAATTTATGTTCAAATATTTAATTAATCAAGAACATGAAACTAGTGCATGCAATTAACAAGATTCATGATAAACCATAAAATAAAAGAACTACATGGATTGTACAACATTAACAACAATAATGCACATATAAACACATCACAAAGATCATAAATACACAGTGTAGTATACATTATACATAAAACACAAAGAATACTTATCTTTAATTTAAAACATTCACCAACTGGCTACAGATCAAGGACGTTCCACCCAACCATAGATGTTGTTGTTCATTCACTCTCAATAGTAGGTCACCCCCAAGCCATGGATATGAATCCACAAGGACAGTTCCTAGGCCAACTTTGAACACACAACTATTAGCTATCAAGCTATCTGGTTTTCCCAACCACATAACAATCATGATTTGCTAGCTCTCTTCCCCTTCAGCCTACACAACCAAAAGAAATGAACCCCCTTCACTACCATGCAATCCCTCAAGTTTTCCACCTCTTTCTAGATCTCTAGTGTTATTGATTAGGAAATCTTAATGCTGACACTCTCAATATTCATATTTGTGAACAATTTTATCAACATGCCAATGCATCTCAAGCATACATGCATTCATTCCTTTATGGAATAAACAACAAATCCTTACAACCATCCAACAAAGGTTCTCCTCCTACAACCATTTGTTTCCATGTCATACCCAACACATGAATGAATAAGAGTGAACGATGGAATGATAAGAAACCATTAATGAAGAACCCCCAATTGAATAATCAATAAAATGAGGGAGCAACAATGAATGTGCAACATGATGAACAATCACAAATATCCCATAGGATGGGTTTAAATAGAAAAGATGTGGCATCCCCAAGAGACTCATGTTCCCAAGAGATAATGTGGTCCCCAAGAGACTCACGTGACCACTCACACAAACATAGGTAAATAAATGAATAATAAAATGATTAGCCCCTCAACCCCCTCTCTCATGGAATCATTCCCCTATCTCTTTTCCTTGTCCATTTCGCAACCAACAAAGTAATTTTTTTTATGAATATATATTGAAGTACTACATTTATAGGCACCTCGATCTTTCAGTAATACAGAATCACCAACCTAAGTGACACTTATAGAATACCTTCTAGTCATAGGGATTATAACCGAGGATGTTACAATTTTTTTGGCATACCAAGCTCCCTTGTTGGGCACGACACTAACTTAGATTCGACATAACTCTTCTATGATACCATTTTTTTTTTTTTTAATGTCTAGAGGAATCAACAACTAGTTGGGCACGTGGCCGTGTTATCCAACTGCTACCACTATAACCTCGAGGTGTGCCCACGAGGCCCCTTACATGGCACACATTGTAAGTCGGGGGGAGTTGAACTCGAAACCTCATGGAAATTCATTTTCACGACACTTGCCAATTGAGCTGCCCCCCGGGGGAAAAAGGTATGCAGGCTTGGCCCAGTTAAGCTTTGTTTCGCAACTAGACCACGTCCTTGCTCGGGTTTGAGCTTAAGACCCGACCTTCATTGCAAGAACGACTTTACCATCCAGCCGCCTCCACCGACCTTTCCTATGATACCATTTTAATATGAATGCATGCAAATAATATAATAATAATGCTCATCCAACACTTGATAAATTAAAATTCGTGAATGTAAACAACAACATTTAAACATACATAAACACAGAATAAAACACAGCAATTAACCAAATCATCAAAATAGTAAATTAATGGTGATCAAACACTTATCTTTAAAAATGTTTTACACAACCAAATACAAACGATGGACATTTAAACCAACCATAGACTTTTCTTCTCCATTTCTCTCAACAACAAGTCACCCTTGAGCTTGGGATATGAGTGCACACTCATAGATAGGCTCCTATGGTAGGATAATTTCCATTATAATAACCCAATAACCAATAAAAACATATAGTGGCCTGACTCCTACGACAATTCCAGCCATCCATCTCTCTTCTGCATCAGTATGCACAACCAAAGGGATGATATTTTATTCTATACACCATAGTCCCTTAGACAATTGTTATATCATCATTTTCCACCTCATATGCATTGATTCCCTATTGTCTTGATTCATATACCCTTTCCCTACTTGCAGACTCAATACCCCTTTATTACTCCTTGGAAATCATTAAAAAACCTCAATTTTGAAGATGTATGTGTCCTATTAGTTATGCAACAAACATACATACTCAGATTTCACTTTATCATCCCACGTACACATTTTTTTGGCTCAAATATTATATATATATATATATAGATATATATATTCTAAAATTCAGGAAGGGTTTACGAGTTTCACCGACCCTTGACCCCCTATTTCCCGTGGATAAATACTCTAACCACTTGTTTGGAGTATAAGAATAAGCTAAGGGGTAGAAGAGAGAGAATAATTCCATTTAGAACCATTATGTTTGCCATTTATTTCCTAGTATACAAGCCCCTTATCCAGTGTCTCTAAATTATCCCCTTCAGATATGAAAACCCTTGTTTCCATTAATCTTTGCTCCCTTTATCTTGTCAAAAAGAGACCTTTTCGCTTTCCCAAACTTGTTCGAGTGACGGAGTTGGAGGTTGATTTTATCGTAATTGGTGTTGTCCCTTGACCAAGTTTTGGACAACCTTGGTCATGTTTGACCATTTTTGGGACTTCGACAGGCTGGTTAAAGGCAAAGCGCAAGGTGAAGTGGAGATCACGGGATATCACTCCCTCTTGTGGGATTTTTGGGTTTAGGGTTTATGTAACAGGTATGGGATGTTGACCCATGGGTTTACCCATGTTTAGGCCCCATTTGAAATGTATATATAGATATCTAGGTGATGTAAGAAAGTAGTATTAGTGAATTTTTGTGGCTTAGTGCAGAGCTAGAGGATTTGTGCATACTCTGCGTTAATACTTATAGAGATAAGTGCAAGTGATTGTAAGAAGCTGGTGTGCAGATTGTGTAAGAAGGATTTGTGCTGTGACCTAACTCGGGGAAGGAGGATATGGTGAGGTGTGCGCAGATTTCCTATCCTATGCGGAGTGGGTCTTGTGGCTCTATGCATTTAATGAATATAATAAAGAGAAGAAGAGTTGGTGGACGTAGCCCCACGCTGGGGGTGAACCACGTATATCCCATGTTGTGGTTTCTTTGTGAATTATGGTTGTTATGTAAGTTATGCTTAGTGTAGAAATATATGTTATATGCATATGATATAGTAGCTTAGTGCGTAGTGATGTGACTGAATGCTAGATATGATCTGTTTCTATATGCTAAGTGCTTGGATGTGTTAGATCTTGTTGAATACTACGTTGTTATGTGATTAGGGTTTTCTACTGCGTAGTGGATAAGAGTTAAATATTAATGAATGTTAACTGCTAAGTGCTCTGTTAAGTACTGTGATCACAGATCTATGTCCCATCTAGGTTGTAGACACTTGAGTCCTGCAACCACCCCTACCTCTACCTCGGGTGAGACTTCATCTGCTTCGCAGGTGTTGCCAAAAGGTCTGATAGTTAGGGTTTCGTTGGTGCGTTGTTGAAGTGTTGAACCTCGGGTCTGCCCCTATGCCAACAAATGGTTCTGTTGCCGGGACTTGAAACTGTGATTGATGGGAATTGAAGAAAAGAGAAAGCTCTGTGCATAGATCTGTTGCTTTAGGGTGCAATACTCTACTTGACTTGCGAAGATCTATGCTAAGAAAAGAAGACCGATTTGAAGAAAAGAGGTAATATCGTAGAGCTTTGTGCTCTGATAAAGGTAAGATAAGTGAAAATGTTTGTTTCGAAAGAATGGATCTAGGTATGTTTGATAGATTTTGTCCTAGTCTGAAAACTAGGGCACAATTAGAAGAAAAAAGATTTTATATGAATAGATATGATAGAACTAGTGAAAGATATTTTATTCCTATGCATAGAAAGAACTGTTGGACTAACAAGTGGATGAAGGATCCTCGAAAGATTTTTTTGCATATCCACCACTGTGATCCCAGTGCACAGTACAGGAAAAGTTTGGGATCGTTCAAGAGAAAGAGAGGATTAACTCTTTGTTATAATTGTAGAAGACCGAGACATCTTGCTAAGGAATTCCCTGATCGAGGTCCTATTTTCCTTTGTTGTAAGGCTATTGGACATGAAGTTTTAGATTTCTCTAGAATGATTGATAAAGTTGAAAAGATGAACATGAGACAAGAAGACCATGAGGAAGGCCAAGAGACTAAGAATATGCTCAAGAACCATAAAGAATCAGAGACTGTATTATTGCAGATGAAAGAAACCCTGAATGATCACAAAGACATCAATTTATTAGAGATATTAAAAGAGAAAGAGTGCATAGAAAAAATAATAGGAGACTTCAACATAGACTGTGTCCTGGATGAGGAAACACAGGTGAATATCATGACAGAAAGAACTTGGGAAATTCTGGGAAAGCCTGTTATGGTTCCTTCACTGGGAGGAATAGGATTGTTTAAAGGGAAGATGATAACCCTATGTGGAAGACTCACCTAGATACCTATGAGTGCTCATGGAAATTCGATAGAAGAAGAATTTGAGGTCGTTAAGTTTGTTGCGAATAGCGCCCCATTTAGTATTTTGCTAGGAAAAACTTGGGTTGAGAAAGATCAGATACGAAGGAAACAAGAAGAGGAAGCTCTAGAACAGAAAAAGAAAGAACTAAGAGATTTCATGGCTAGGAGAATAGCGCACTTAATGGAAAAAAATGAGGACAAGTAGAAGAAGCTAATAAGGACCAGCGACCTGGCTGTCGAAGTTGAAAGAACACAAGAAGACTTTAAACCCTTGTGAATACGGGAGAGTAGAGCACCTACCCCATAAAGAGAAGAAGTATTACCCTTGAACAATATGAAAGACCCTCCACAGTGTGAAGTTACTATGCCAAGAGGAGATAAGAATAATAATGGAAAGAGGAAACCAATGACTCAAATCATAGGAAAGAAAGCCATAAAGCTCAACAAGAAGAAAGCAAAGTTAGAGAAATTGCAGGAAGTTCTAGAGAGGAATTCACAGAAGGAAGGTTTGCAGAACTGCAACTTCACTAGGATATCATAAAAACGTAGATTGGAACTTCACCATGACGAAGAAATATGACCGTTGGAGGTGTCCTGACCATTAGAATGACGCTCCAGAACGGCTAGAAACGTAGTTATTTCCAGGACATTGACCATTGGACCATTGGGACCGTGCCATAACAGATGTAATTGCATTGATTGAGGCGTTCCTGCCCATTGGAGGAGTCCTTTATGACGTTGTCTATTTATCCCATCGACCTTTGCACCGAGAACACTTTTTCCAATTGTGATTATCCTAGCCCACGGAGAAATAGTTGCTTTCGCATAGTGCTTATTGAGAGCTTGCCACCCATTCTGTTACATTGAGTGTTTTCTCACTGACCTGAGATATCTGATGTCAAGCGTGCATGTCGGACGACATTAACAAAGTAGAAAATTTCATCAAATATATCCTGATATATCTCATGGCTGAAAAGGTGATGTCCGTAGGCATATAAGCTTCATCGACACAAGGATTGGAAGCATCCCCATCGATTGTGTAGCGTCGGTCTAGTTGATCCGCTGCTGAGAAACTTAGCAAACATTGTGATGATTTGGCGAATGTGAAGCTCATCCCATTTATCCTGCCCGATTATATCCCACCTCTGGCTAGCATGGCTAGTTGTGACAGTGTATTGAGGGACTTTGACTACACCTTGATCACTACATACCTCCCAAAGGGGATACGCGTAGTTGGATTGTAGTTGGGACATATTATGACGTTGAAGATTAGTGACTTCAACTTAGGAGATTGCAAGAACTATGGAATGTGTGCCACACATAATTATTTGACCAAGACAAAGGGGATGAAGTCAAATATCATCCCCTAGTCGTGGACCATTGACATCATGAGGTCCACCATCCTGAACGTAATGAAGATACCCCACTTTGGAAGGCATCAGGAGGTTAAGACATGCATTGAAATCCTGCTGTCTTGATATTATGGTGGTTATTTGTGGCTAGAGAGACGCATCACCATAGATTGGGCGTTGATCCATTGGATCAATGGATTAATCATGTAAGAACCATATCCAAAAGATTTTTATCTAGGGAAGGCTGCAAATCACGCCCTGGCGCAGAGAATCAAAGACACCTGTGGCAATGTGGAGAAGGGAAAGCGAGGCTACAAGGTAGCTTCCATCCATAATGGCATAGTGTGCCTAGCCTGTCAGTTGATCATTGGTAAGCTAGTAAGTAATAACATACCCACACAGGTCACGGGGTTCGTTGTTGACCTCTTAGGAAAATGCAGTGAAGGATTACAAATGAACTGGGTGAGCTACCTCGTCAACCAGTTAGAGAAAGAATGTCATGAAGCTCAGGATCAGGGCTATGATTTCCATTTCAGTTGGCTGCTGATCCTCATCGCCTTCATTTCTTGGGAGATATCGGAAGGAGCGACCTTCCCTAATATTGAGCCTTTCGAACCCCTAGATGCGAAGTTCAATACACTCTAGTACTCAATCAACATGGCTAAGCAATGGAAATCAAACGTAGTGTTCCACACCTGTTACCTGCAGTTGAAGAGGGCTATTGAGTATTTCCCTCATATGACACTGAACACCCTGCATAGGTTTAGGCCATTTGTGAAGTTCCGCACAGATAGAAATTTTATTTATATCAATCCTACTATATGCTCACTGAGGAGGACATGGAAGAAATAGCTAAGGAATGGCCCACAGAGTTTCTTATACCAGTTGACCAGGTAGAACTGTCTAACCCCAACCTCATCGACATTCATGTGGTCACTCACGAAGAATATGATGCACCCAATAGTAAAAGAAGGAAAAATAAGGAAGAGGTACAGGGGATGAACAACGCATCGGAATAGACTGCTTCAGATTCACCTGGAGGGGGAGGAGATGATGAAGTGGAAAAAGAAGAGGATGAAGGGAAAGAAGATAAGTAGAGGCAAGGCAAAGTAACACCGCCTAAATATTCCCTCGAAGAGATAGATACATCCAAGAAAATAAAAGTTTCCCCAAAGAAATATACATCACGGAAGAATTCAAAATCCAATAAACCACCATTTCAGACTGCGCTAATGGTGGATGACATTGACCTTATCATTTATGTTGTGTCATACACCTCATAGAATATCTTGCAGTGAAGCGAAGCCAAATAGGAGACAATGTTTGACAGGATCAATGTATAGATTAAAGGAGTACAACATGCTCTCTATTCGAGCCACGCAGTGTCTACTGCGCCACCACCATTAGAAGGAACATAGTTGGAAGATGAGTCTATCGAGATACGCAAATTAGCAGACTCGAAAAAATATCTCCTTCAATGTGTCAAGGAGGAAAAGGAACAGGCCATAGAGGCTCTGAAGCAATTAAAAGAGGAAGCCATAGAACAACGTCAGGTTTCCCAACAAGAATAAGATGACCTCCAGGAAAAGTTTGCAGAGGATAGAGAGAAGATCCAGAAGGAGAAAGAACAGATGCTTACAGAGAAGATTGGAGTTAAATAAGCAGTCACTAGAGCACTTCAATCTGTGATGGGCTTAGAATAGATGGAAGAGCACCTAGTGGAGAGTCAAGTGGGAAATCTTGCTGAAGCCATTCAATAACTCCAACAAAGAATAGCAGAACTAGAATTACAAGCAGTGTCAAGCAGTCCATAGGAAGTGCGATACCAAAGGGAAGAAACTATCTGAAGCGAATTCCAAAGAATCAAGGCATTGACATTAGGATGAAAAGAACTCAGCAGTCAAAGTGCACAGACCTACAAGCGCCTTGTAGAGGACCATAAACTAAGGACACTAGAGTCACATCTCTAGGAGGTAAAGAAATAAGCAACAACAGTGCAAGCCCAGTTGAAGCCATTGTCAGCTGTTAGGAGGATGAAAAGAGCCTAGAAACAATGCACGGTTCAGAAACAGCTCCATTCCATCCAGAGCAAGGTCATGGAAGTGACCTAGAGGCTCCAACCAGTGAAGGAAGAAGCTTGCACACTTTTTGAGGAAATTGAAGGACGAGGTGCAGAATTGGAATAAGTGGTCACCACAATAGAAAAATTCTTAGAAGGAAATGTGACCGAGAAGTTTATTTAGGGGTTCACCGAGAAGGAGGCTCTGATGAAGAAACAGGTCAAGGCATCTCAAGCCAAGCTCGAGGCCTTCGAGGCAGAGTTACCCTAATTAGAGTGACTCGGGACAAGTCACATGTGAGTGTTGGGGGCATGTTGGCCCTTGACCAAGTTTTGGAGAACCTTGGTCATGTTTGACCATTTTTGGGACTTCAACAGGCTGGTCGAAGATGGAGCGCAAGGTGAAGCGGAGATCACAGGATCTCATCCCCTCTTGCGGGATTTATAGTTTTAGGGTTTATGTAATGGGTATGGGATGTCGGCCCATGGGTTTACCCATGTTTAGGCCCCATTTTCAATGTATAAATAGATATCTAGGCGATGTAAGAAAGTAGTAGTAGTGAATGTTTGTGGCTTAGTGCAGAGCTAGAGGCTTTATGCATACTCTGTGTTAAGACTTGCAGAGGGAAGTGCAAGTGATTGTAAGAAGCTGGTGTGCAAACTGTGTAAGAAGTCTTTGTGATGTGACCTAACTCGGGGAAGGAGGATTTGGCGAGGTGCACACAGATCTCCTTTCCTATGCAGAGCAGGTCTTATGGCTCTGTGAATTGAACAAAGATAATAAAGAGAAGAAGAGTTGGTGGACATAACCCCACGTTGGGAGTGAGCCACGTATATCCTGTGCTATGGTTTCTTTGTGAATTATGGTTGTTATGTGAGTTATGATTAGTGTAGCACTATATGTTAGATGCATCTGATATAGTAGCTTAGTTCTTAGTGATGTGACTGAATGCTAGATCTAATCTATTTCTATATTCTAAGTGATTGGATGTGTTAGATCTTATTGAATACTACGTTGTTATGTAATTATGGTTTTCTCTTGTGAAGTGGATAAGAGTTAAATATTAATGAATGTTAATTGCTAAGTGCTCTGTTAAGTATTGTGATCACAGATATGTGTCCCAGCTAGGTTGTAGAAACTTGAGTCCTACAACCACCCCTGCCTCTACCTCGAGTGAGACTTCATCTACTTCGCGGGTGTTGCCGAAAGGGTCGGTAGTTAGGGTTTTGTTGGTGCGTTGTTGAAGCGCTGAACCCTGGGTCTACCCCTATGCCAACAATTGGCATGGGTGGAGGGATTTGGATTCTAGTTCTGGAGCAACAATGCAATAGTTATAGTTGTAACAATCCTTAACTTTGTTGTTAAATCAATAAACAACTCTCTTTCATATCGATCTTTATGTTTTTAGTTTATGATTATTACATTTGGAAATTTAATTATCTAGAACACTAATGGATTTGATTTCAATTAATATATTTGAAATTTAGTTATCTTGTAACTACCTATTTGCAATTGTCTTCTTTCTTGTGTGTAGGTGGTTGAAGGAACTGTTGGAGCATAACGCTGGATCAAAAATCTCAAGTGAGGGATCTACATCAAATGATTGGAACCATGTTTGTCCCCAAATTTAGTTAGTTAGTTACAATTTTCTTGATTGTGTTTTTGGGATTGAGTTGAGGTATTTTGGTCATTTCTCTATTGTGGTTGTAACCCAAAACCATGGGACAAATTTCTCTTTCAACAAAATTGGCGACCATACTAAGGAACGTCTCCTTTTGGGTTAGTTTAGGGTTCTTGCTCTTCATTTTCCATTGTTTTTTGGCTTTCTTTCTATTTCTGATGTCGCATTTAGTGTTTCAAAACCCTACCTTTCTATTTCAGTCTTTAAACCTAGAGATTTTCAAGTTTTTCTTGGGTTCCTAGGGTGTATACACTCTTTTCTTTAACAATAGAAGCATATATATGCTTCCTTTTGAAGAGTAAAGTGTGTATATACACTATCTATAGCAAGGACATGCACATATAACTCTCCAAGTGTTTTTTAAAATTCTGGTTCATATACGCTCCCTATAGAAGGCTTAGGTGTGTATATACACTCCTTGTAGAAGGATTAGGTGTGTATAAAAGTTTATATATACTCTGTACAGTGGGGCCATGGGCATATGGATTTAGGCAAGTGATTTTCCCCTCTATTTTTAATCCTTTTAAAGCTCCGTTCTGGATTTTTTGGGGGTCTTTTGGACTTTGTTGGTTCCTAAAACTTCTTGTTGGCTACAAAAAGTTGGTAAATTCTTAAAATTGAAAAAAAAAAAAAAAAAATTGATGTTTCCTTGGGTTCTTTAAATTTTTCTTGGATTTCATAACTGTAAGGCAAGTCTTGTTCTTGTCATTTTGTCATCGACGTTTCGAATCCGGATCTGGATTCATCATCAGGACGATTAGTCCTGATGATGAATCCAGATCTGGATTCGAAACGTCGATGACAAAATGACACCAACTGTGGATTCTCCGACAAATGAATTTGAAATCCCTCACCACANGGATCTGGATTCGAAACGTCGATGACAAAATGACACCAACTGTGGATTCTCCGACAAATGAATTTGAAATCCCTCACCACAGAAATCTGAAAACAGTAAAGTCTTGTTCTTGTTGGCATATTTTACAGGAAGAGTGTGCTTGTCATTGATGGAAAGAACAACAATGATGATGGAATAGAGGAAAATCATACGCTCAAAGGAGGAGCAAACAGTACGCAAAGATCAAAGCTCGGAAGGAAAAGCGTAAGCTCAGGGTGAGAAGCCTTAACAGTCGTTCGATCAAGAAATCGACCATGTTAATCGTCTCATTTTATGAACGTGGGTCATATGAGTGACCGTGGGCTTAAGGATCGTTGGAGGATCATGACCATCGGATTTGCAAGCCAGATCAACAACAGGGATGAATTGAGGGGAGAGAAAGGAGAATTAAATGACTCGCTAGTTCTAATCCGACAATCGGTCTATATCGTCATATCTCATAGACTCGAATATCACTGACTGTGGTTGATCCAACAAATGATCAATTTAAGTCATATCAAGTTGTGACTATTGGATGCGCAATCGCCAAATCAACAACAGGGATAGATTGCAGAGAACGAAAGGAGAATTAAAGATCATGCTATTTCCAATCCTACAATTACTCAGGCCCGTCAGATATTATAGCCTCGAAGATCAACGATTGTGGTTGACTCACCAACGATGCACAACTTCAAATTTTGGATTTTTGGTGATGAGTTAAATCACTCTCAAGTTATGGTTCCAAAATAATCCTTGATCGTTGATCTGCTTCGAGTGTCTTCATGACCATTGGATCACATTTTAGTGGAAGGACAGGATAAGATAAAAGGGATGAGAGTTTGATTATCCGAATACCCGTCATCCATTGGATTAAACCCAAATTCCTGTCAACCATCAGATCATTTTGAGTGGAATGATAGGATAAGCAAGGTACAAGATATGAGATCTCACTTATGAGAATACCTATCAGTCGTCAAATCAATTCAAGTGGAAGGACAGGATAATCTAGAAAATATGCACCACAGATATATTGATCCATCGATCTAAGAACATGATCGACGAACATCATTTACTTTGGATATAAATAGGCGAGGAGGTTATGCTCCGAAAAATTTGAGATTTGAAAAACCCGAAGCCCAGAGAGCCAGAAATCCGAAATGAATAAGGACCATTGGATCTGGAGAACATACGATGACTGTTAGATCAGGGAGATCTACGTCAACAGATTACTTCAGAAAACCTTGTCTGCAAGGACATGTGGCAGACCACGTTGGAAAAGGACATGCAACATACCACATCAGCAAAGGACATATATGGCAGACCACATCAACAAAGGACATATGTGGTAGACCACGTTAGCAAGGACATGAGTCGTCCGATATGAAATATCACTTCAAATGTATTTTCATCCATCGATCTACTCCAGTGGAAGGATAGCGTAAGTTGAAATCTCTGAAGTCCGAAGACCCGAAGGAGATCCCGACCATTGATATGATGTCAGGTGCACTCTCAACTATTGATTAAAAGGTGGAAGGATAGTGTAAGTATAATAGCCGAAGACTCGAAGTAAAATGTGAACATCCATCTTAACATTTGATTAATTCTTGGTCGTCAGATTAAGACTTGTAAGAATCAAATCTAACGATTGATCCGTTTCTGCGAAATAAACGTAAACCGTCCGATCTCTTTGGGAAATATGATTTGTAAGTTTTGAAAGGTTTCAAATCCAAAAGTTCCAAAGGGATAAATGCTGAATTTACGACATTCATCCATTTAAGAAGATTGAATTGTGACCATTGAATTGATAAGTGCTCAAGCGCTTGTTAAGCCTAGCGTCTGGTCACTGCCATTGGTCATGTGAGATAAGAGATTTAAATAAGATATAATCTGATGGCGCTGATCAAACCGAATCTGATCGAAAGGTTACTGTTTCATATTATGAGTTCTTGATCAGTTAGGATTCAGTTACACTAATTGAATCATCGTTCCTGAGCGGTTGAATCATTCGTTCATGAGAGTTGGAATCATGGCTCTTGAGCATTCTGAGTTTCTCGAAATGAGTGTTATGAGATTCTCGAAATGAGTGCTATGAGATGGTCGAATTGAGCGTTGGATATGGGAGTTTAATGGTGGACGAGAGCATGAATAAAAGCATAATGCCATGATAGAGAGAGGTTTTTGTTTCTATGAAAAACAAGTTGAAATGTATGTAATGGAGAATACAACATGACTAGAAAGATATAGAATAGTGAAGCATGATCCAAGAGAGGAAGAAAAATCCAAGGTGTGCAAGTAGAGACAGAGCAGAAGACTTCTTATAAAACACCTCAACCTAGCAGGTTGACACCTCAACAATTGGAGGAAAGAAAAGCAAAAGGTTTATGCTTTAATTGTGACAGCAAGTACAGTAAGGGACACAAGTGTGGTGAGAAGAAATTATTCTACATAGATTGTGAAGAGGAAGAAGAACAAGAACAAGAACCATCTCAAGATGAAAATGTAGACGCGATTTCTTCTGAAGAGTTGACTTCCACGATATTGTGTAATGCATTGGCTGGAATTAGCACTCAAACCCTCAAGATTGAAGGATATATCAAAAATAAAAAGGTAATAGTCCTAATTGATTTTGTCAGTACTCATAATTTCATTCACTGTAAATTAGCCAAAGATTTCAATTGCTTTGTATATCCAGCACCAGACTTTCAAGTAATGATTGCAAATGGAGGAACTATCAATTTCTCATGAAAATGAAACAAGAGCAATCTTAATATGGAGGAATATGTAATGAATATTCCAATGATTTGTATACCCATGGGTGGTGATGATGTCGTACTAGGAATCCAATGGTTACAGTTATTAGTAACAATGGATTTTAATTTTCAAGAACTTTTCATGAAATTTTCATTGGAAGGAAAAGAAATTGAGTTAAGAGGTATCACAGGGAAACTCAGTAAGGTGATAAGATCCAATGGCATGAAAAAATTATTGAAAAATGGGCATCAAGGTGTAATTGCACAACTATGCTCACTAGATGTTCAAACATCTAGGCCATCTATTCGCCTAGATCTTCAAGGGATCATTGATAATCATTCCAAAGTATTTGAAGATATTTTGAAAGGTCTTCCACCCACTCAAAATCATGATCATGATATTCACCTAATTCCTGGGAATGTTCCTCCTAACATTAGGCCATACAGATACCCTTATGCCCAGAAGAGTAAAATTTAGTGCATGGTTGAAGAAATGTTAGAGGTTGGCATTATTAAACCTAGCCAAAGTTCTTACTCTGCACCGATGGTAATGATATTCAAGAAAGATGGCTCGTGGCATATGTGTCTAGATTATAGAGAGCTCAACAAGATCACTATTAAATATAAGTTTCCCATTCCCATCATTGATGAATTGTGAGATGAACTACATGGAGAAATCTATTTCACAAAGTTGGATCTTCATTCAGGGTATCATCAGATTAGAATGAAGGAATAAGATATCCCAAAAACAACATTTCAAACTCATGAAGGCCATTATGAATTTTTGGTCATGCGTTTTGGTCTTACAAATGCACCTTCCACATTCCAAGGGTTGATGAATTCCATTTTCAAGCCCTTCCTTCGAAATTTTTTTTTAGTATTTTTTGATGATATACTAATCTATAACAAGTCTTGGGAGGATCATGTGCGACATGTTAACAAGGTGCTACAACTACTAAAGGAGCAACAACTATATGCCAAACCATCCAAATGTTTATTTGGGGTGAATGAGGTAGAGTATTTGGGTCATATTGTATCTCATGAAGGTGTCAAGGTAGATCCTGACAATATTAAGGCCATGATGGACTGGCCGGTTCCAAAAACATTGAAGAATCTTAGAGGATTTTTGGGTTTGACAGGTTACTACCACAAGTTTGTTCGGCACTATGGAAGAATATAAACACCTTTAACAACACTAACTAAAAAGGATGCATTTTCATGGACTCCAGAGGCAACTAAATATTTTGAAAAACTTAAAGAGGTGATGTGCAAAACTCTTGTCTTGACCACTCCAGACTTCACAAAAACCTTTATTGTGGAATGTGATGCATCAGGAAATGGAATTGGTGTTGTCCTAATGCAAGAAGGAATCCCCCTAGATTTTGAAAGTAGACCACTCAAGGGAAAGTACTTACACAAACCCATTTATGTGAAGGAAATGATGGCAATACTACATGCATTGATGAAATGACATCCTTACCTAATAGGTAGGCACTTCAAGGTCAAAACAGATCATGATAGTCTTAAACACTTCTTGGAACAAATACTATCTTCAGAAGAACAACAAAAATGGGTGACCAAGATATTGGGTTATGATTTTGAAATCGTCTATAAAAAAGGGATGCAAAATGTTGTGGTAGATGCACTCTCAAGAAAGGATGAATATGTTGAGGCATTTATCTGTGCTATCTCAATCATCCAACCCGATTGGATAATAGAAGCCAGTGATGAATGGTAGAATGAAGAAAAAGTGTGGACTCTCATTCAAAGGTTGCAGTAGGATTCTAGTGCATCAGATACATTTACATGGAAAAATGATTCACTATGGTACAAAGATCACATATATTTATGTAAGAAATCCCAACTCAAACAAAATGTACTATTGGAATTGCACACCTCTCCAGTAGGAGGGCACTTGAAATTTTTGAAAGCCTAGCATAGGGTCAAGAAGGATTTTTTTTGGGATGCCCTTAAAATTGATGTTCAAAGGTTTGTCATGGAATGTTTGGTTTGCCAACAAAATAAGGTGGAAACAATTAAGACCCTAGGTATTTTACAACCATTATTCATCCCAAGTAAGCACTGGGAGGGGTTCCATGGATTTCATAACATGGTTACCAAAGTCTGAAGGAAAGAGTGTCAGCATGGTGATTGTTGATAGAATCACCAAATACGCACACTTTTGTGCACTCTCTCATCCCTTCAAAGCCAATATAGTTTCCACCACATTCATGGAGACAATTCAAAATCTACATGGTAGCCCAAAGATTATTGTAAGTGACAGAGATCCCATCTTCACTGGACATTTTTGGACATAATTATTTTCTTTTTTGGGTACTCAATTGGCTCATAGCTCATCCTATCTTCCTCAATCTGATGGAAAAACCGAGATAGTGAACAAATGTTTGGAAGGATACCTTTGTTTCTTTGTCTCTAATAAACAAACACAATGGTTCAAATGGTTACCCTTGGAAAAATAGTGGTATAACACTTCCCTTCATACTGCAACAAAAATGACACCATTTATGGCACTCTATAGATACCACCCTCCTTCCATCACTTATTCTCTTAAATAAAAATCTAAGGTTCAAGCAGTGTAAGATCACATCGAGCATCAACAACTAGTTCTCCAAATCTTAAAGGATAGCCTGACCATGGCACAAAATCGCATGAAACAAGAAGCAGATCAACATTGTAGTGAAAGAAGTTTTGAAGTAGGTGATTGGGTGTTTTAAAGACTACAACCATACAAACAAATGTCCCTCAAGCAAGCCAAGAAGTATAATAAATTATCACCAAAGTACTATGGACCTTATAAGGTGTTGCAAAAGATTGGTACTATGGCATACAAATTGGAGTTGCCTGCATCTTCACTAGTACACCCAGTTTTCCATTTTTCATGCTTAAAGATGGTTATAGGTGACAAGATACCAATTCAAACTATATTTCTAGAACTTGATGAGGAAGGAAAAATCATATTGGAGCCTAAAGCCATCACTGACAAGAATTCGCCAGCTGAGGAATAGATCCATTTCAGAGTATCTCGTTAAATGGAGGAAACTATCGGTTGAAGATTTCACTTGGGAAGATGAGTCTTTTATACAGAAGCATCCAGATTTACTCAAGCATTGTAGACAACACTTGTCTCAAGGGGAGGGGCATGTTAATCCCTAAATAGTGGCTCATTACCCCTTAATTGGGGCATATTACATTAGTAATGTTATTTTATTTATGTCGACTTTATTCCATTAGTTGTAATTGTACCTCCTAGTCTCCTATATATACCAAGGAGACATTTTCATTTGGAATCATCTTTTATTTGGACATTTATGTGGGGTATAAGGAGGTTTCCCCCTCGAAGAGGCTTATTACCTGAAATTGTCTCTTTTTCAAGGTGTTGAGTACTTATTCTGATGATTTTCTATGCTATATTGATATTTGGTTCTTAACACCTCCTCTGAGACAATGTGACCCAAATAGTGGATTTTCCTTTGATAGAAAGTGTGCTTGCTCATTTGGGCATATAGTTGGTGCTCCATAAACACTTTTAACACCATTATCAAATGATGTTCATGCTCCTTCTCTGTCTTGGAATAAATAAGAATATCATCCAAGAAGACAATAACCAAATTTTTGAGGAAATATATAAACACTTCATTCATCAGACACATAAAAGTAGATAGTGCATTTGTCAACCCAAAGGACACCACTACAAACTAATAATGGCCATACCTTGTCTGAAAGACTATCTTAATAGTATCTTCTTCTCTTATTCTCACTTTATCATAACTTGATCTCAAGTTAATCTTGGAAAATATCTCTGGAAAAGGGTAAATGTTATTTATAGTAATCTTTTTCAACTATCTAAGTTCAATGCACAACCTAATATTTCCATCATCTTTTATTCATAAAAAAAGGGGGCACCCCAAGGTGAAACACTTGGGCATATGTACCCTTTCTTCAACAAGTCTTATAGTTGTATTTGCAACTCTTTCAGTTATGGTGTTATCATTCTATAGGGAGTCTTGGACACTAGGGAAGCTCCAAGCATAAAAATAGATAGATAAATCAATGTCTCTCTTTCATGGAGATCTTGGAAACTCCCAAAACATATCTTGATAATCCTTCAATACTAGATAATATTCAAAATTTGGCATCTTATCATTGGATGTCTATTCCATATGTGCTACATATATCTGACACCCTTTCCTAAAAACTTTTTTCAGCTGCAATGATGAAATATCTCGGATGGATATAGATCTTGGGATACCTTGAACTATTTTTGAATTCCCTTCCTCATCAAGACATGCGGCTAGTTGAATGAACCAAAACTTCTCATGCTTACATTTCTTCAATTTAAATATTTCAACTAGATTAGGATCTATATAGCGATGACTAGCTCTATAATTAATCAAAATAGCTATGTGATTATTATCAATCATACCTTCCACCCCAATCATGTGGGATTGATAGTCTTATTCTCTATTAACAAAGGCTACGTAAATCCTTAACACACTCTTGCCCATGTATTCCAGTATACTAGCTTAGTAAATGTTATGGAAACTCCTCATCCCATCTCCCTTGTGAGGATAATATTTATACATTTGGTCTCCCTCACATCCCCAACACTTTATAGGTTGTTGTAATGGCCTTTTCCCTAAGGAATCTATCATATTAGGCTCACTGTGTGCTTGCTTCCCTTGTCAATGTGACTGTGATAGATTCCCTAAGAAAGGTGTCTTGAATCCTTTCCTCCTCTGATCCATATTTCCTTTATTTTTGTCATCCCAAGTTTTCGAAAAGATAAACTTATCTTATTCCGCTCATACAAATACTTATATTTCCTCATGAATTCCTCCAAATTCTTGAGCTCATCAAACTGAATTTTATCATTGTAGAATGGTGGTAGTCCACTAAAAAATATTTGAATTTTAACCTTATCATCTTTGATGAAACTCACATAGCTCAAAAGCTCCAGGAATTTTATTTTATATTTGTTCGATTACTTAGAGGGGGGCTGAATCAATAATAGCGTAATTATAATCCTTTTTCTTCAAATAATCCAAGTGTTATATCAATGTAGAATTATTATCCAATAATGAGAAATAAGAAATGAACAATCACACACATACACAGTACACCAATGTATTACGTGAAAACCCAAATCAGGAGAAAACTACAGAATTCTTTTTCTTATATGTCTTGAAGAATTACATTATTGGAAGCACCGACTTCCTTTGTTTTCCAGCTACAACTGGAAGGAGGCTCCAACCCCCTAGTTTCTCAGGCTACAACCTGAGGGAAGCTCCAACTCCCCAATTCTCTGGCTACAACCAGAAGGAGGATACAATCCCCTATGTTCACCAGCTACAACTAGAAGGTGGCTACAACCACTTGTCCTTTCCCCGTCCAACCACCCTAAAGTAGAAGTAGAATGATGGAACCATTGTCACACTATCAGTATGATATATACCACTGTAAACTTGTACCGATAAACCTGAACCATGCATCAACCTGTACCTCAACCTGTAATCAACTTGTACCATAAACAAGTGCATCAACCATGAACCAACCTGTACAAAACAATTTGTAATCAACTTGTACCATAAACAAGTGCAACCAACCATGTACCAAGTATGTACCAATCATGTGTCAACTACTCATCAACTATGACTCATCAATATGCACCAACATCATCAACTATACAACTCATGTATGTGCCAACTCATCAACTACTTGTCTCAACCATGTACCCAACTTGTACCTCAACCAAAATCCCTGATCAATTTTATCATCCAAATATAATTTATAACTCTGTAATAGACCTGATGTATATGATCACATACCTGCAAACATTCCTCAACTTTAAACAACAAAAGACTAGCATTTACATCAAACTTTTCTTCAGTCTCACATGACTAGTTTTGGATTAGTCAACAACCCTAACTTGAAATAATCATAACTTTGTACCTATAATGAATAAAGATATGAAACTAATACACAATTTTCTTCAGTGTGTTTTTTGCAATTCCTTCAGGTGTCACTAGTTGGAACCTCTCAAAAATGTAGTTATAGCAAAAATTGTTGGGTATGTGTTATATTATTTGCACGAGTAGTAGTGTCTAAGCATATGTGTCGGATGTGTAGGGGGGCAGCGCTCTAGGGAAATGTGACACCTACCTCAGGAAACGTGTCATGTATTTAGATGGTTTTTTTGACACATGGTTTTTGTCGATGGTTTTCTATTTCCGGTTAAGGAATTAGGGGTTTGGACTAATCCAGGTCATTGGGTTAGGGTTTTGGATGCCCCTGGATCATATATGTATATTGTATTGTAAACAATGTAACACAATGAATGAATATAATATATGCTGGTTTTCCCTGTTTGCATTTCCAGGGGAAACATCTCTGTGTAATGTTTGTATTTACCATTGTATCGTTTCTATTATTTTCTGAATATCTGTTTACAGTAGACATTGTACAAGGTTAGGATTTACATTTGGTATCAGAGCTTTATTGGCTTCAGGGGGACCCCCTTTTGGTCAAGGGTTTGACTCGGGACTGTGATAAGCCTTGTTACAGTGGGAGATCTGCGGTATTGTTTTTCAGGTGAAAAGAAATGGCAAGCAATTCGAATATGGAGATCGAGAAGTTTAATGGGAAAAACATTGAGCTATGGAAGCTCAAGATGGAAGATCTTTTGGTGGATAGAGATTAGTGGATCATGGTAGATCCAGGTACTGCACCTACAGGAACTTCTGCAGATGATTGGAAAAATATGGATCAGAAGGCAAAGAGCACAATCCAACTGTGTCTCTCCGATTTAGTATTATTGAATGTGTTAGAGGAAGCTACAGCCAAGGATTTATGGGAAAAGTTGGGGAAGTTGTATCAGTCTAAGTCCCTGGTAAATAAACTATTCCTGAGAAAGAAGTTGTATAACTTGAGGATGAGAGATGGAGACTCGGTAACAGAGCATTTGAACGCCTTCAATACTGTGCTAAGTCAGTTAGTATCTGTTGAGATTAAAATTTCAGATGAAGATAAATGTATCAGTTTGTTGTTTTCTTTACCAAACTCGTGGGATAGTCTGGTTGTGGCCATAGGTAGTAATAAAACTTCTTTGAAGTTTGAAGAAGTGGTCTCATCCTTGTTGTAGGAGAGATGAGACGAAAGAATATGGAAGGACATAGCATAGACACATTATTTGCAAGAGGACGTTCCCAGGAAAGAAATAGATCTAATTTCTCAAATGGGAGATCTAAGTCTAAGGGTAGATCTAAATCTCCTAGAAAGTTTGTAAGGGTATGTTGGAGGTGTGGAAAAGAAGGGCACTACAAGAAGCAATGTAGATCCAAAGTTGAGAAAAAGAAGGGATCTGAAGAATCTTCTTCTACAGAAGAAAAGACCTCCAAGGAAGAAGGAGGGGATGTGTACTTGACCTCTTCAAGCACACATGCAGATTATGAGGCATGGTTGATTGACTCTGGTGCATCCTTTCATATGACTCCCCACAGGGAGTGGTTCTGTGACTATGAAAAGTATGATGGAGGTAATGTTTTCTTAGGTAATGATTCGACAACCAGAATCATAGGAAGAGGAAGGGTCAAGTTGAGACTCATAGATGGAAGGATTAGAACACTGCCTGGTCTTCTACACATTCCAGGTATGGCCAAAAATTTGATTTCTGTAAGCAAAATGGAAGATGCAGGGGTAAAAACAATTTTTGAAAAGGGAACTTGCAGGATGGTTCGAGGAGCAATGGTGTTGATGAAGGGAGTTAGGTTTGGAAATCTGTATAAGATGTTAGGAAGAACTATTAGTGATGGGTGTAATAGCTCCATTGTTCCTGATATTGGAATTGAAGAAGAAAGAACTCCTACAGTCTCTGGAGAAAAGGTTATGTTGTGGCATCAAATACTGGGGCATATCGGAGAGAAGGGTCTTCGAATACTACACGGTAAAGGTATGGTTGAAGGTATGTTTAACTTCTCTCTGGATTTTGATTTCTGTGAACATTGTCTATATGGGAAGCAGAATCAGGTAAGATTCCCCTCTAGTGCAACGAGGGCAGAAGAAATTTTACAACTAGTTCACAGTGATGTTTTTGGACCTGTGTCGGTACCATCATTGGGAAAATCTGTGTACTATGTCTCATTTATAGATGACTTATCGAGGAAAACTTGGATATATTTCCTCAGGAAGAAATCTGAAGTCTTTGATAGGTTTAAAGAGTTTAAGGCTCTTGTTGAGAATCAAATAGAGAAAATAATTAAGGTGTTGAGAACATATAATGGCGGAGAGTTATGCGGGAATGAATTTGAAGAATTCTATAAGAAGTGAGGTATATCAAGGGAGACGATTACTCCATATACACCTCAGCAGAATGGAGTTGTAGAAAGGATGAACAGGACGCTGATGGAAAAAGCAAGGTTCATGCTTAGTGGTGTCGGGTTAGGGCAAGAATTCTGGGCAGAGGCAGTGGGTACTGCATGTTATCTAGTCAAAAGATCACCCTCATCAGCGTTGGGTGACAAGACTCTAAAAGAGTTATGGCTGGTAAGGAACCTTCTCTCACACATCTTAAGGTATTTGGCTACGATGCATATGTTCATGTTCCAAAGGAAAACATGAGTACGCTGGATAAGAAGGCTGAAACATGTATCTTTATTGGATATAAAGATGGTCTCAAAGGTTATAAGCTTTGGAACCCAGAAACTAAGAAGGTAGTGTATAGTCGAGATGTGGTATTTAGAGAAATGAAGGATGTTGTTAAACAGGAAGTCCTACCAAGTAAGGAAGAACCAGAGAAGATATAGTTTGATTTAAAGGATGATGAAACAGACTCTACAAAAGAACATGAATCAGAAGAAGAAGATCCTCATACTCCAGTATTGAGGAGATCGGATCGAGAAGGAAGGCTACCGGAAAGGTATAGTCCATTTGATTTTTGTTCAAATTTTGCTTTGTCTATTACTGATGATGATCCTAGAACTGTCAGGGAGGTAGTGGATTTAGAGGATGGAAATCTCTGGAAAAGGGCCATGGAAGAAGAAATGGCATTATTGGATAAGACCGAGGCTTGGGATATAGTGGAGTTTCCAATTGGAAGAAACCCCATTGGCAACAAATGGGTATTTAAAAAGAAGCTAAATGTAGAAGGAAAAGTAGAGAAATACAAAGCTCGGTTAGTAGCAAAGGGTTATTCCCAGGTTGAGGGAATTGATTTTGGTGAGATTTTTTCTCCTGTTGCCAAGTTAACCTCTATAAGATTTATGTTATCTGTTGCTGCTGCATTTGATTTTGAAGTAGAACAGATGGATGTGAAGACAACATTCCTACATGGGGATCTAGAAGAAGAAATCTTTATGAAGCAACCATAAGGTTATGCTGTGAAAAGAAAGAAGAAGTTGGTATGCAAGCTGAAAAAGTCCCTGTATGGTTTAAAATAATCACCAAGGATGTGGTATCAAAAATTTGATACTTATATGTTGGGACTTGGCTTCACAAGAAGCAAAGAGGATCATTGTGTGTATTCCAAATTAATTGGTGATCATTTGATTTATTTGGTCTTGTATGTGGATGACATGTTGTTGATAGGAAACAACAAGGAGATTATCCAGGATGTGAAAAATCAGTTGTCCTCTAAATTCGACATGAAGGATCTGGGTGCTTCAAATTTCATTTTGGGCATGGAAATTAAAAGAGATAAAAAAAAAGGGAAACCCTGGTTAAATCGGAAAAATTATGTCGAGACAATATTGCAAAGGTTTAATATGCAGGAATGTAAACCGATCAAGGTTCCTATTCCTGTTGGTGTAAAGTTATCTGCGGATCAATGTCCCAAGACACATGAAGAAGAGGAGGACATGTCTCATGTTCCATATGTGAGTGCAATTGGCAGTTTGATGTATGCAATGGTCTGTACTAGACAGGACATTGCACATGCAGTGGGAGTTTTGAGCAGGTATATGTCAAAACCAGGGAAGAAGCATTGGACAAAAGTACAAAGGGTTTTCAGGTATTTGCGTGGCACCGCTAGCTATGGATTGTGCTACGAAGGAAGACCCAGATTGGACATAGTGGTCAATATACATGGCTTTTTGGATGCAGACTGGGCTGGAGATTTGGATCGTAGGAGATCTACAAGAGGGTATGTGTTTAACCTGTTTGGAGGAGCAATAAGTTGGATGAGCAAAAGACAGGTTGTAGTGGCACTTTCAACTACAAAATCTGAATACATGGTAGTCACTCATGCAAGTAAGGAAGCAGTATAGTTATAAATATTATGTTGAGGTATTGGGTTGGTACAACAAGCTGTAAGGATAGAGTGTGACAATCAGAGTGCAATTTTTCTAGCGAAGAACCCTGCTTATGATTCAAAGACAAAGCACATTGATGTTCAATTCACTTTGTGAGAGACATGATTGAAGAAAAGAAAGTATCACTGACGAAGGTGGACACTTTGAAGAATGTTGCAGACACATTAAGAAGTTCTCTTGGTGTAGAGTGTTCATACTGAGAGGGGGGTGAATCAATATCAAGTACAATTTAAAAAACCTTTTTCAACTTATACTTAAACCATTCAATTATATCCAATGAGCAATGAACAATAGTATAAGAGTTACACCAATACACCACAATACACCATGCACAATATATGATAAATAATCAATAGTTTTTGTTCAAG
>JASDQU010372185.1:131318-192467 GCA_032191745.1 Picea mariana | reverse complement strand
TAGGCTCTGGAAATTCATTGCAAGCATGTCTAAGGGAGAGGAAACAATCTGCCAGAACATAGACCCCATGGAAATTGAGGATCCAAGTCCGCCTAACTTAGGAGAGGGGAAGGAAACCCAAGGCATTTTCCACCACTAAAGGTGTGAATGTTCTTTTGAATTGTAAGTTTTTTGGATCAATGTGTTAAGCAAGTCACTAATGGAATCACATAGAACAAGAAGATTTAAAGTATAGCAAAAAAGAAAATATATATATATATATATATATATATATATATATATTAATTATTAAAGTTATTTCTGAATTTTGATGGATTTACATGATGTTAGCCTTGGCGCCACCCCTTGAAATGAATATAATTTTTTTGTTCTGATTAAAAAATAATTAACTATTCTCAATTTAGTGAGGAAAAAATATTTGATGCATGTAAGAATGATCGATGAATTACAATGAGAGGCCACATATAAATATTACTAATAAAGTTCATTTTCATTAAAATTTATGTCCCTTCATTAACTTAACCTTTCATTTTTTTATTATTATCATTTATTTTATTTTTTAATTGTACTTTTATTTAATTTTTATTTATTAGCTTTTAGGAATTTATAGTTTATTTTATTATTATTTATTAGTTTTTAGGCCTTTATATCTATAACATTGTGTTTCCCTTTGAAGAATTATTTTCCCTCAAAGCAATCTCAGATGAATTTGTCTTTCCTTGTGGAGATTCATCTTACTTTTGGATTTGTTTTTTAATATTTTGGAGACTTGTTCGTGGCAAAAGTGTTAGATTTGTGAGTTCTTTAGTGGGATATTTTGGCTTCTGGAACCATGTAAATTGTTTTTATTCCCGTGCCATTTGAATTTCATAAATTTTTCTTGAATTTTTGTGGCATATGTTCTTAACTGCGCCAACCATTCTACTCCTAACACCATGTCCATTCCACTAAGAGGCGGGGAATAATATCCAATTTGTAGTTCCAAGTTTTGTATATGTACATAAACCTTATGGCATCATACTAGTCCTTCCACTTGTTGACCATCAACAGTGGTAACCACGAGATCCCTCATAGGGTATACAAAAATATTTAATTTCCTTGCAAGATTAATATCCATGAAATTGTGGGTACTTCCAGAATCTACTAATATTGTGATATTTTTTCCCTTTATGCTTCCTTTGATTTTTAGGGTACTTGGCTCCATTTTTCCCTATAATTGTCTCAAGAAATATAATGGTTTTCCCACCCAGACTATTCCATATAATACCCTTTCTCCTCAAATGAGGTGGGGTATAACATACTATAGGTGGTTGTACTTCTTCTTCTTGGACTAAAACCCTTAATTCATTTTTCTCACGAGTTTGTTTAATGTACGTGATTGAGACGAATAACACCTTTGCTGAATTTTCATCTTCATCAATGTCCAGCATGTCTTCTTAAATGGCCACCTCTACTTCCTTCCCATATATAATTTTTCAATGATATGACTGATTGGATATGCATCTATGGCCTGGAAACCACTTCCTACTACATCTATGACAATTGTTTTCTTTCATTTTTACCTCCTCCTTGAAGTTGATACTAGAAGTATCAGATTATTTTTTAGCTTCATATCTATATGATTTTTAGGTGGTACATTTGTGTCCAGATGACCACTTTTCTCCAAAGTACCTACAATCACTCTCTTTCCATCATGAATTAGTCTTATCAAATTTTTGTAATGATGACCTTTTAAACTTTTTTTTTGCATCTTTTTCCTTACGTGTGGATATTTTCGTTCTTGTAATATCATGCAGTTTTAATTCGTTTGGGATGTGTGGCTCAAGTCCAGTTATATATGATCGAATTAGGCATTTGTTTGATATATTGGGTACTCTTGTAGCCAATGTTTCCTAGTCACGTGTAAACTCGTTCACATTTCCCTTTCGTTGTAGTCTAATGAGTTCTGTAAAAAAATATTATTCTTTGATACCTTGGAATATTTTAAAGAAATTGTCATTGAATGTATTCCAACTAATTGAAAAACATGTTTTCTTCCACCACATGCACCAATTGTATGCATCTCCTTCTAGTTGCATGGAATCATGCTTTATTTTTTCGTCATTGTTATTGATACTATGAATTTCAAAATACTCTTATGCCTTGTTAAACCATGTCGCACCTTGTTTTTCATTCCTGTCAAACTTTGATATTTCAAGTTTTTCTCTCATCGGGTACGCAAAAACTGGTTGATTTTTATATGATGGAAATTGGTTAGTGATTACCAATCCATGAGGGGGTATGTTTGATTGTGGAGTTGATGTACTAAAGGGGTTTGGTTGTGGGTTAGAAGTGTTTGAAGAATTTGGTTGTGGAATGGGAGTACTTAGAGAATCAACCAACATTGCAAGATTTATTATGAGGTCTTTCAGTTCATCATAATTTTTATTGACCATGACACTTAACTTTATTTATGTTCTAAGACTTTTGCGACCAGTGTTATGATAAGGCATTTCTTTCGGATTCATTGCATCAGTTTTTAATTCAACATTCCAAACCAAACAAATGTGTTCCATCATCAGGGAGAGTTTAAGATATGATATAAACTCTTCCTGACGATGGACCAAATTTGTTTGGTCCGAAACATTGAATTAAAAACTGATGTGATGAATCTGAAAGAACTACCTTATCATAACACTTAACTTTGTTTGTTATTGTTGTAGGGCATTTTGATTATGAGTGATATGTTCTTCTAATTTGCCATGTTTCTCTCTACGTTCTTCATACTTAGTAGAATTTTCCCTTTCTTATTCTTCTTACTTTTCTAACTTTGAATTGATCTCCGCCACTTTTTTGGCAACTGGCAAGGTATTTTTACGATCAATTTTGTCTAAGTTACATTGTTACAAGTCTAATAAAAAACTTACCTAGGTAAAAATAATTTTTTTCACTAGTAAGAAAAAATTACCGAGTCAATCAAAAAACTTTGTCAGGTCTAGTAAAAACAAAATTATTTATTTTGGTAAAAACAATTACTAAGTATCTCTTTATGTAAGAATGAGTGAATAAGGGGTCTGCTAACCTATGTGTGGCTCTGCAACTCTGCTAACCGCTGCACACACGCATTATGACTCCCTCTCTAGGAGGGGATCCACCTCTGGATTACCCGTCCCTTGACATGCAGGCCTTTTAGGCCCTAGTTTCATCCTATGCTAAAGCGCCTAAGATTTCGCCCTCCCGTTTCGTCAAAAAGGTGGCCAAAATACCTAAGGTCTCAGTCTACGCTCCTTCAGCGTGACCGTTGGATCTAAGGCTCATAGATCATGGATTGATCTGACAATTCACAGGATTATGGCCATCTCCAAGAGCCATGCATATCTGGTTGGAAGCAAACTGGCACAAGTTGATCAAAGGGCAACTCTCGGAAGCCTTTTTCGGTAAGGGATTCTTTGTCTTTCTATTTGGAAAAAAAGAAGATAGATATCTAATCTTTCGCAGCGGCCCATACTTCATGGGGGGCAGAGGAATGTATCTAAACAAATGGACTCCAGATTTTAGCCCGGAAAATGATATCCCCTCTGTGATCCCAGTCTGGGTTAGGTTACCCTTCCTTTCTCTGCACTATTGGAATGATGAAACAATTTGAAACATAGGAAACACCCTTGGCAAGTTCATAGACCATGTTGAGCCAAAGGATGGCCTTCAGGCCTGTGCGAGACTCTGTGTAGAAGTTGATCTAGAAAAGGGCCTCCCAGAAGCTATACAATTAAATCTTGATAGTTGGTCCTACATCCAACAAGTGGATTATGAACAAATCCCCTTCAAGTGAAAAATTTGTCATGAATATGGTCACTTCGCTAAATCCTACCCTCAAGCAAAAGATTCTCAGGATCAAGACCCCAAGCAAGACCAATGGCAGCAACCCAAAAGAAAGAAACCAAATGGGAAAAATCAATAGATCCCACACCAAAATCAAAGGGAAAAGGCTACTGAGCCAAAAGAAAAGATCCTCGGATCTCCTCAAAAAGGAGAATCAAGCCATAATCGCCAGGTCGAGCTTAGCCAAAATGGTACTCCAGCTGTCGACATGGAACCACATGAAATCAATGGGAAAGGACTAGAAGCAAAAAAAAGAGGAAGTGATGCTTCCCTGGAAAAGAATAAAGAATTTTTGGAATTAAGCGAAGATCACACTCACTCTCCACACACCCAAAATATGGAAAACCCAAAAATCTCGGAAGAAGAGGGTTGAGACTCCTCGAATAGCGAATATGAAGTGGAATTAACCCAAACCATTAACATTAATAAACCTAGAAGGAAATCATATCGAAACAAAAAGGAATCAGCAGCAGATAGGAAAAAGGAACTAGGGATTCAAAAAGATATTGAGGAATCCCACAAGAAAGATGGAAAAGCCGGTAAGAATAAAGCAGCCCAGCACAAGGGAACAAGTTCACAGCCCTCAAGAGGGGGAGCAACCAAACACCTTGATAAATGATGAAAATTGTCTCCTAGAATTGTAGGGGATTAGGCAGTAGCCACAAGAAAGAAGATCTCAAAAAACTTCTACAGGTAGAAAAACTATCAATCCTCATGCTCCAGGAGACAAAACTAGGGGAACTGGAAACCCTCAATGACCTTCAAAAAATCTGGAATAATTGTGATGGACGTGCAGTGAGCTCCAGAGGGGCTTTAGGTGGAATCGGTATCCTCTAGAAAAGGGAAAATTTTGATTTGCAAGCGCAAATGCAAACCCAATTTTGGATCCAAGTGAATCTTCTCAATAAAACTTTAGGTATGCTCTACTCCATCATTAATGTTTACATACCAAATAATTACAATGAAAAAATTGAATGCTGGCAATCTCTGATAGACCTTGCCAAAGAAAATCCCCCCCAAAACCTCATTATCGTAGGAGACTTCAACACAACTAGAGCCGCAATGGAAAAAAGAGGAGGATCAGTCATCAAAGATCAATTCCAAGAAAGACTAGAGGACCTCATCTCATATCTGTACCTATATGACATCCCATCCAATAAAGGGATATATACATGGAACAATAGAAGAGCAGGGCCCAAACATATCGCAGCCAGACTGGATAGATTCCTGATCAGCTGTGAATTATTGGCCCTCCTTGATAAGTCGTGCTCAATGAATCTCCCCTGGGCTGGTTCGGACCATCGCCCCATAAGACTGACCTTTGAAAAGCAGTCGAACTAGGGTCCAATCCCCTTCAAGCTAAATCCTCTTTGGCTGGACTGACCAGATATTCTTCAATCCATTGCTCAGATCTAGAACCAGTGGATCACAGGATCGCCAAACTACATTTGGGAGAAGAAACTCAAAACATTCAAAGACATGCTAAAGATATGGGCTAAAGAAAATTTGCACAGCAAAGCACAAGTCAAAAAGGCCCAACTGGAGGCCCTCCAAGAGGAAATGGAAAGCGCAGAGATTCAGCAGAGTCTCCTCACCCAAGAGAAATCCCTTCACAAAGACTATCTTTGGGCCCTAGCAGAAGAAGAAACATCCTAGAGGCTTAAATCCAGGAGCATATGGCTAAAGGCAGGTGACCAAAATACCGCCTTCTTCCACAACCAAAACAAAGTCAGAAACTGGACCAACCAAATCTCCGAGCTTAAAACTCCTGAAGGGGAAACAATTCAGGACTGCGACCAAATCAAACATCTTGCCTCCTCCCACTTCCATTCCATGTACACAACCTCTGGTCAAGACGATGCACACCTCTTTGATCAATATCTCCAGCATATTCCCTCCAAAATAACGGAGGCAGATAACCACCTGCTAGACCGACCCATAGAAGAGGTTGAAATTCTCAGAGTCCTAAACCAATTTCATGAAGACAAAGCTCGGGGCTCGGATGGATTCACTCTTCACTTTTACAAAAAAAATTGGCCTATCATTCAAAAATATTTCACCAGAATGCTTCATTTTTCTCACAAAGCCAAAAAACTGGGCGGAGCAACGAACTCCTCCTTCCTTGCTCTCCTTCCAAAAGGACATGGAGCCTCCTCCCTCAATCGCTTCAACCCCATCTCACTCTGTAACATTTCCTATAATATCCTAGCCAAAATAATAGAAAACAGACTCAATCCCCTCCTCAGTGCGCTAATCCTCCCAAACCAGGGAGGTTTTGTTGCAGGTCGCCAGATTTGGTATAACTACATTCTTGTCCAAGAAGCAATCCATGCTAGTAACACTCGCAAGGAGTCCAGAATGGCTTTAAAATTAGATATGGCCAATTCTTTTGACAGAGTGGAGCATAAATTTCTCTTCAAAGTCTTGCGCAAGTTTGGTTTCAGCCAGAATTTCATGAATTGGATCAACTCATGCATCAAGTCTCCCTAGATAGCGCCTCTAATAAATGGTAGAACAGGCCCATTCTTCAAGGCGTCCAGAGGCTTAAGGCAGGGCTGCCCCCTCTCTCATATTCTCTATGTTCTCATGGAAGAATCGCTAAATAGAAGCCTCGAATGGGAAAGTGCCTCTGGCAACATTCCTGGTATAAAAATCACCCAAGGTGTGAAAATACTAAACCACTCCCAATTCACAGACGACACAATCCTTCTGAGCGGTGCTTCCAAAATTTTGGCTAGAAGAATCCTTCGAGTCTTGGATACCTTCATCATAGTCTCGGGAGGCTCTCTAAATAAAGAAAAATCTTAGATCTATACCTAGAATGTCTCGACAGGCACCAGAGCGGGTATAACTCAAATAATGGGCATCGCCATCACCCAAGACTGGAAATCCTTCAAATATCTAGGCCTCCCCCTCTGCCTCAAAACACTTACCAGAGAATACTAGCACCACATCCTTCAAAAGTTCAGGGAAAAAATGGATAGTTGGGGAGCAAGCAGGGTGGTTTTAATAAAGTATGTCCTTTCGGCCCTTCCCATGTTTCAATTCTCCACCCTCCTTGCCCCAAAGGGAATTCTTCAAGCAATGAGTCAACTCATTCACAAATTTTTATGGCAGGGAGGGGCCCCAAATCACAAAAAACTCCACCTGGTAAAGTGGGAAACGGTCACCCAGCCGAAATCTAAGGGAGGCCTAGGCATCCGAGACCCCGAAATCACCAGCTCAGCAATGGAAGCCAAAATTTTATGGAGACTAATCTCAGGGGACAATGACTGGTGGAAGCAGGCGATCATAAGCAAATACAGACTAGGAAAAAGAAAAAGAAGCATGGACAATCCACATCCCCACCGGACAGGATCCCAAATCTGGAAACTAATAAAGGGAGTTGCCCCCTTTTTTAGAGAGCACTTATCTTGGATTCCGGGAAATGGAAAAACAATAAAAATCTGGCAGGACAAGATCTTTGCGGTAGCCTTTAACCCCAAAGACGAAAATCTCTTAGATCTAAAATGTTGGATGCTTGGTCTGAGAAAGCATACTTTGTTTGATATCTCATCTTGGAATGATAATGGTAGTTGGAAAGATTGGAATTTGGGGAATGTCCCCCAACATTTAACAAGATAGGATCAAAGCCTGATCAAGCTACTAAAAGGGGCAGCGCCCATCCAAAAAACACGGCCAGACATTAGGGGTTGGGGGAGCCAGGGGTACTCAGTAACAGCAGGATACAGCTAGCTCCTCGAGAACACGAATGGACATCATCCCTCAGCAAAATGGAAAAATATATGGAACCGAGACTCCCTCCCAAAAATCAACTTCTTAACATGGACTTTAGCACATGGAAAGATTTTAACATGAGAGAATCTCATGAAGAGAGGCTACCTGGGTCCCTTCATCTGTCCACTTTGTAACAACAGTCAAGAAAATATCATCCATCTGTTATGGGACTTCCCCTTTGCAAAAAATTGTTGGAACCTTGCCTTCGGAGACCTAGCTAGATTCATTCGATGGCCCTCCTCCCCCCACCCCAGCCTGGGGAACTGGGATAAATATTCTTGGGGCTCCTTCAAGGACAATCCAGTATTGAAATGAGTGTGGAGGGCGCTTGCAAAATTTCTATGCTGGCAGATATGGAAAGCAAGAAATAGAAAAATCTTTCAAGGAAAGATCACTCCCTCCCAAACAGTAGCAGCTAAGGAAAAGTTGCTTCTATCTGAAACAATTTCTCTGGTTCTCTGAAAATCGAATATACAACAAACTGGAATGACCAGGAAAAGGATTGGATAGCAAGCTTCAATCTCGGGGATGTTAAGTCTCCTCAGGCAACTCCAAGATCACAATGGCAGCTTCATCACACTCCCAACATGGAACTCTAGATTCAGAAGCAAAAAACCCATACTCTTTGCTTCGACGGAGCTTCTAAAGGAAACCCAGGGGAGGCAAGTGCGGGGGGGATTATCTATGATCCCGAGGAAAAAACAGCATCTCGTTACCACTGGAATCTAGGATTGGACACCAACAACAAAGCTGAGGCATACGCTCTTTTAAAAGGAGTTCAACTGGCCCATTCCAAGGGAATAAGAAAGCTTGTGGTCCTCAGAGATTCCCTCACCATAATAAGATTGATGGTCAAGGGATCAAACCCCAAAGATCCCAGCTTAAAACAGATCCTGGACAGAACCAGACTGGCCTCCAAAGGAATCAAGCTCTCCTTCTTTCACATCCTCCGCGGTAACAACAGCGAAGCAGACAAGATGGCCAATGCAACCATCGGGAAACCTCCCAACACTCCCAGCATCGACAGAGTTTCAACCCCAAGAACCCTATATTAATGAGAGTCCAAGAGCAATTTTTGGCTAGTCAAAGGAGTCCCTCCTCTTAGGGCTTAAGATTCCCCCACGACCATATGGTTAGAACCAACACCAGCTCCACCCAAGTGTGGAGAAAAGGGAGTGTTCACACCCGTTTTAGTCGGGGTCCAGCTTGCAAGGAAAGTCACGACATGGCTTGGTGGATGCTTTCAGTCATCCACGTGACAACCTGTCGTCACACCATATGGCTTGTAACATACGCGATTCATCTACCTCGAGGGTACAAGCTGATCTCACCTCCAAGCACTGTGAAATCTTCTTCTCACATGGGAAAATTGATGTATCCGGCTCGCCTGTTTGGTTTTAATGACCAGGACTATCACCTCCCTCGCCAATTCATCTCCCCTGATGTCAGTCGTCCCTCCATGGCGTCGGGCAGTACTATGTACAAGACTCTTCCCACAAACTTGCAGGCTTGTTCATCACCTTCCCCCTCAGCAAGCCCGCAGATGTCCTTTCACTGTGTTTGGCCCTCGTGGGAAATCCTTTTCGAACGTTTGCCTCTCTAGATCACCCTGGCTCTTATATCAGCCCCCTCGTCACCCTGTAGTCATTCTCGTTTTCATCGGTGAACCTCTTGTGTCGCCAAGTGATGTAAATTACTTATTTGCGGTGCTTGGAGGATTCATCTCGCCTTACCCTTGCCCCTCACTCCGATCCCTGCTAGGTAGCCTCTTAGTCGNCCGAGTCAGCTTATACACCTAGGCCTCATGCAGAACCCACAAGATCCGGCCAAATCTGGTCTCTCCTCTGGTGACAATGAAATGCATTAGGAGAATACCATGCAGGAAGACTCGGACTCTTGGCCAGAAGACAATTGGGAACCTAAATGTGGAGGATGCATCAACCTTAGAGAACAATTGGTAGCGATGAGTGTCAACAAGGCGTTTGATATGGAAACTCTTTCCCAGCATCAGTTTCTGATCAGTAAGCTATAGGATGAAAGCGAGGCACAAAGAAGTCAAATAGTTGTCAATCGGGTGCAGATTGACACTCTTCAGCTCAGGTTGGATCAGCTTGATGACACCCACCCTCCAACAAGAAATACGGAAGCTCAGAAAGGATATTCGAGCAATGCTCAGTCTAATTCGATTAATCAGATTCCAGATATGAATGTGCCCCTCTCTGAGTTCAGGAGACACAAGCAGCACTCCAACGAGGATAAGAATGCCTAATCTAGTTGCCCTTAATCTCAAACAGCTCTATGTTTTTCCAGATCGTGTATCTAAGTGGCTCCTACTGTAGAGTATATGTAGGAAATTCTCCACCCAACACTTTTTGTAAGCAAAGGGGATACTTGAACACCCCAATTTTTGTAATAGTCCTCACAGTGAAGAACTCAAACACATCCCTTAATGATTGTTCTTTTTTGTAACCTCAGTGGATTTATCCACACCAATTAATATATCTTTTCCAGCTTATGTTAAATAAAAAAAAATGAGTGAATAAGAATGATGATGAATTGAAATGAGAGGCCCCATATGAATATTATCATGTGGGTGCCTTTTCATTGAAAGTTACATCCCTTCGTTAACCTAACCTTTCATTATTTTAGTATTATCATTTATTTTATTATTTTTATTTTATTTTTATTCTATTATTATTTATTAGCTGTTATGCCTCTATATTTTATTTTATTATTATTTATTATCTTTTATGTCTATTATCATAAAATATAGCACTTGTGCAAAGCCTTCACAAATGTTAAATCAGTGTAACATATGGAAGTAATTTCCACTATCACCTAGGCAAGTATTTCCCTTGTTTTAGTGATGGATAAGGATCCAATACAAGGGAGGCTTCCCTTGCAACATCAAGGGATCCTATAGCAAGCTAAGGGAAAGTCTACGACCCCCTATATTAGTTGCTTGATTAGCTAAGTCAAAGGTAAGGTTAAGGTGAATTATATGAAGTAAATTGACAGTGTGTGTGTGAGAGGTGTTTCTAAGGTGAAATAGGAGATATACCAAAATCAAGGGATCACCTAAAGACCGTGAAACACTAACTATCAAAGAAAAACTTATGGATGTAGAAAAACTTGACTAAGAAATGAAATTCTTCAGCATATAATAGTTTTACAACAGCAACAAATAAATAGTCCTAAATTAGTGGAATGCAATGAGAATGAGTGCCAAATATTAAATAAAATATTAGTAAACCATTCACCAATGCTTGCAATGATTTAGAACATGAAACTATGCAATTAATCAAGTCCTTATGGATGAAAATGCAGAAAATTGCAGCAATTACTATATTAGATTATGAATTAAAGAAATTAGTGCAAGACGTTAGGCTAAGCATGCAAATGATGATGAAAATGTAAGTTTTCCTTAAATCCTTGAGAGAGGGAGAGAGTAAGCTAAGCTATGGTTTTATAATCACTTGCAAGTAAAGAGACTAGTGTCGTTTTCTCTCTTTGGGCAAATGGAGTCAATGCCACACCTTCAATGGAGGCTAGATGCAAGAGAAGACTTGAAGGCTTAAAACCCTAGGATTATCCACTCATGAACCTACATCAAACCTTCTAGGAAAGAAACTATGGGTTTGTCCTCTTATAAACCCTAGGTGTCATCCTACTTCTCTAGCATCTAACAATGATATTAGACGAAAGTTAGGTCAAGCCCTAAAGTTTATCCCCTCATCAACCATAGGTTTCAACTTCAAATATAAGGTTAGGGGGGTGTCCTCTCACAATGTCTAATCTTGACCTTGTATACTTCAACAAAATTAATATGGATACAACAAGGGAAAGTGATAAACAATCTTAATCCTTCCTTAGGGTTTCTACAAATTATTCAAGGAAAACAAGTTAACATGCAACTATTACCAATATAATAAATCATTCTCCAAAACATGCTAAGAGAAAACACTTAAACTTGAAAAAAGCACTTACTATTCAAGTCATTATGCATGAGGAAACCCTAGTTTCATGAAAAATCCACCATAACAAGAGAAAGCCTCCACAATATCACTCCAAAAGTGCGCACAAAAGATCCATGATGAGAAAATAAGAGAAGTAGACAAGTAGTAATTGTTAGCACTCCGTAAACCTGTTCGGCTAATAAACAGACAACGAAGGTAACTTTTTCAACCAACTTTGAGACCCGAAACTAGTCTTTCAGATCTGGAGAGGGCTCTCTCGGAAATGGCACGATCTCCACATAGGATATTACTTTGAACACAATGGCTAGATTTAACACCTATGCTATAGTGGGTTCTGGTTATATTGGCACAGGAAAGTAAGACTTGGGCTATGGGGTCGGTCTGAGGAAAAGACAAAACAAATGACTCAATGATTGGACTCGAAAGGATAAGGCTAGGCGAGCAATAGCCTTCAGTGTAAAACTGTAATGTGTGGCGGGAGAAAATATAGGAAGTAACTCGAAGCATTGTTTCGGGGGAATTCAGAGTTAGATTTAGAAGAAAATGTTTTGTCTAAGTGGCATGAACAAGGGGCATTGTACAGCGAATCTGCAGGTTCGAAAATTTGTTCCGAAATATACAAAAAAATATATGAATAAAATATGACAGGAAGCACATACGTAAAGAGAGGAACACAATACATCCAACTGCTACAACTAGAATCTTTTCATCAAGTTACAAGACCTTTGCATTAAATTATGGTCAAAAACTCAAATTACATACAATAGTTGTCGTTTATACCAATTTGGCCAACCAACCCCTTTTACATGAAAATGATCCCCATATATAGAAAACTGATTTCACCCTTGGCTGTCAGGTTCTCGCTACTCTCTCCTGGAATCATGGATCCGGTTTCTTTGAAAGAGAACAATAACTTCAACGGATTCACTAAAAATAGAAAACTTGACTTTGCCAAATCATAATCGTAACCGGAATATTCTTTACATTCATTGATCATGATCAAAATTCGACCATATGGTTGTGATGAGTCATCATGTGCATTTTTGGACACTCTGTCATCCCTGCACAGCAAGTCTGCTATGCAAAAGTAACCTACAGCAAAAACGCAGCGGAATGCGCAGCAAATTGGGAAAATAGGCATTAACTATGACATCGTATATCACTGATAAAAAACTATTTTTAGAAACTGAAAGGGGTTTTTGTATCTAAGCTTGTTATAAAGAAAAAATTCTCTCAAATTCTTTAAATTCATCTCCATATGTCCGGAATACGTGTCGCAAAAACATGTCTCAAACAGGAAATCATGAAAACTGAAAAATAGGGCTCACATATTCCTTCGAATCTCCAAATCTGTGACACATTTTTCAAATATGAGAGAGGTTTTTATTATTTGGTTTTTCCTCGACAAAACCCTCTCGGGGATTTTCAAAATTCTTCTCCAGTTGGTCAAAAATTGATCTTGAAGTTGACCACTAAACCATTCATTTGTGCAGTGCGACCTATAGCATGTGCACGAGAAAATCCACTGCGCGATGACATCCTCTGCGCGACAACATCCTATGCGTGATAGAATCCACTGCATGACAACATCCTATGTGCGATAAAATCCACTGCGCGACAGCATCCATTGCGCGACAAAATCCACTGCGCGATGAAATCCACTGCGCGATAGAATCCTTTGTGCAATCAAGTGCTATGTGCAGCACGTAGCAAATTTTGCAGCGCGCAGTTGCAAATGGAAATGGAAATAATAAATGAAAACCTTCCTTTTGAAACTGAAACTTGGATATGTTAGATGATACCAAGCATAAAAAAAACATGGATGCTAATAGGCATGACTTTGCAAATTGTTGACAAACCTCTAACCTTAGCTATGAAAATCATGATGCTAACAGCTGGCTCCAATGGGGTTTCTATCCTCCCAATGAAGTAGCAAAGGACTCGTAGAACATGTGCCTATCCATTGGGATGTTCCTGAACCATTGAAAACTCTGCTCTGACCTGTCGTGTGTATTCGCTGAAAACCCAAAGTTGCATATGTTCCAAACTGAAATCTGAAACTAAGATGAAAATGAAAACTACAGATTGCTAAAAGAAATGCTTGTTGTACCAAGCTTATTCGCACTCCTATCTACCATAATTGTTGAAAAGGATGCCAATCAAGTGAAATCAAAATGCCAATGCAACCATGCAAGCACTTTATCCACTTTTTGCTTTCTTTGCACATGCTTGCTCCAAAGCATGTTTACTGATAAGCCATTCAAAAATTTATCTATAAATTCAAATCACAAAAAATTAAAAACATTGGGATTCTTTGTCACCTCCAACAAAACAGCAAATGGATCCTCCAGAACATACATAAAACAACAATCATGTTTCACCCCTTCCACTGCATCCTTTTTTTCATGTAATTTAACCTGTTGATTACCACAAAAAGGTTGAAAAATATGTTGAGATTGTTGGAAACAACAATCTTCTCAATCAGAAGACAGTTCTGGCTGAAATGAAAACCCTAGTGGCAAGAAATCCATATCTAACATTGATGTTGATTGACCATCATATTTATTTCCAAGCTGGTAGTTGATCACAGGCTACAAATCTGAACTGAAATAACCTTCCATGTAATCACCAACAAGGTCATTAAAGGTATGATAAGATTGTCGATCCTCTTCACTCATAATAATGTTCTCATGTAAAACAATGTCACTGTGAATGCAATCATACTTCACTGCTTCCTCTGTTATCTTATGATTTACTTTCAATAATTCAAAGGAAGAAAAACATAATGGAAGACAGTTTTCATTTGCAAGTCCACTGCTTTCTTCATATTCAACATTATGCCTGGAGGATTTCTGATTCAAAACATTATAAACATTTTACTTCAGCAATTCGAAAGAAGAAAAACACAATGGCAAGGTTCTTTCACCTGATTTAAAACCTCCTTTATTTTCTTCACTATTGTCATATGCACATTTTTCAATTTCTTTGGATTGATGAACATACTCATTTTCATATTCGACCAATGGCTGCAATTCTGAAATGACAAGGCCTTCTATATAACAAGTAACGGGTCCATTAAACACATGAGAAGATTGTTTCAATTTCTTGTCAATTTTTTCCCATGAATCAGTGTGATTTTGCATCATCACACATTCCTTTGCTTCAGTGATTATCTTAGAATTTTCTTTCAACAATTTAAATGAAGAAAAGCATAAAGGCAAAGAATTTCCTTCAGCTGATTCAATACTTTTTTCTTTGTAATTTTGATATGTAGGTTGATTGCCCTCATTACACTGCTGAAAATGAACATTTTCTAATAGAGAAAATGCAACTGGTTGTTCTAGGAAGTCAACACCACGATCATCATCATATTCATCATATATAGGAAAATCAACAATATCTGCACTGTCATCTAACAAGAAAAAGCTTGGGACATCAACCTGCTCTTCAACAAGTTGACTTGCAAATTCATTTTCTTGACTGTGTACAAATGAATACATAAATAAATCAGCCCCGTGCTTATCATGGGATGGATCAGAAGCTAAATTAGCACCGTCTTTTTCAATAAGTGGAATATAATCCTTTGCAAAATCATCAACATTTAAAGCTTCAAAAGGACATATGAAATTATTAACCCTCTTCTCAAGATTCAAATCAACTGTTCTTTGTTCATATTCATTGTCATGTGCATTAGCATCCAACTCCTTATTTCGAATCTGTTTACACGCTTGAATATTTTTTTCAATTTCCTGAGCATTGTTGAACATCTGTCGCAAAGACATAGACTTCCTCTCCATCAAAAGAAAAGACAAGTCTGATTGAAAGGTTGTTACATAATGGAGCATGGCAGCAACTTCAAGAGGTTGGACTTCTTTAGGCAGTTTATAACAAAGACTACCAAACCTCCTATTGAAATTTGAGATGGTTTCATCTTTCATTCTTCTCATGGCTTAAAACTCTGAAAGGAGTAGATCCCATGACTTTTTCTCACCCTACAACCTACGGAAAGCTTCCTTCAGTTCATCCCACAAGCTAATCGACTAAGGCTGCAAATGTTTTAACCATGCTTTGGAATCTCCTTGTAAGGAATGAGAAAAGGCCTTCATAGACACGTCATCATGTTCAATCTCAAAAAGTTCTATAAAATGCTCAAATACATGAATATGTTTTTCGGTTGACTTTCCATCAAGCTCTCCATCAAACCAAGGAAGGTACTTATAATGTTTCAAAGGAAAGTCGTGAAGGATGGAAGGAAGTTTAAGAGGACTATATATTTCTTGAATATTGGAGGGTGTAGGATTAAGAACAAAAGGTACAAGCTTGGCTTTGGTTTCATTAAGCTCACAATAATGATCATGAACATCATATGGCTCAGAGGAAGGAGCTTGGTGAATATCGATTATACAAGAAGAAGGAGGTATACCTACAGTTTTCCATGGAGGATATACAAGGGTAGATCTCTGGGCTTCATTTGAATGCAGTAAGTGAAGAAATATTCTTTTGAAAAACTCAAGAGAGGACAAGAAGATATTGATAAACAGAAAAGCACTTCTTGAACTAAACTTAAGCTCAAGTACCTTATTTTTCCATACTGTTCTTCCATATCTCTATCAACAGGTCTCATTCTCTAGTGGATTCTTTGAATCGCATTTGAAGCTTGATTAGAGTCGCCATGAAAACTTTAGCTCTGGATTCTTTTGCCAGTGGAATCACCTTAAACTGATTTTTTGATGTGTGGAGTTGCCAGAGTATAAATATAGCCAATATGTGCCTAAGTGGTTGCTGCTCTCAGACCTTAGAAATGAAACAATGTCATTCTTCCCAGGGAAAGTTTCATTCAATTTCGTCCCCAGAAACGACGCCAGAATGTTATCACTCTATAAATTTGTTTGGTTGATAAACAAGCGATGAAGGTAACTTTTTCAACCAACTTTGAGACCTGAAACTAGCCTTTAGGATATAGAGAGGGATCTCTCAGAAATGGCGTGGTCTCCACGCAGGATATGACTTTGAAAACAATGCCTAGATTTAACACCTATGATATAGTGGGTTTCGGTTATAGGAAAGTAGGACTTAGGCTATGGGGTCAATCTGAGAAAAAGACAGGACAAATGACTCAGTGGCTGGACTCGAGAGGATAAGGTTAGGCAAGAAACAACCTTCAGTGTAAAACCATAATGTGTGGTGGGAGGAAATACTCGTGAATTCAGAGTTAGCTTTAGAAGAAAACATTTTGTCTAAGTGGCGCGAACAAGGGGCATTGTACAGCGAATCCACAGGTTCAAAAATTCGTTCTGAAATAGATAGAAAAAGATATGAATAAAAGATGACAGGAAGCGCATACGTAAAAACAGGAACACAATACATCCAACTGCTACAACTAGAATCTTTTCATCAAGTTACAGGACCTTTGCATTAAATTCCGGTCAAAAACTCAAATTACATACAATAGTTGTCGTCTATACCAATTTGGCCAACCAACCCATTTTACATGAAAATGATCCCCATATATAGAAAAATGATTTCACCCTTGGCTGTCAGGATCGAGCTACTCTCTCCTAGAATCATGGATCTGGTTTCTTTGAAAGAGAACAATAACTTCAACGGATTCACTAAAAATAGAAAATCCAACTTTGCCAAATCATAATTGTAACCAAAATATTCTTTATAGTCATTGATCATGATCAAAATTTGACCATATGGTTTTGATGATTCATCATGTGCATTTTTTGCCACTCTATCATCCCTACACAGCAAGTCTGCTACGCAATAGTAACTTATAGCAAAAACGCAACGAAATGCGTAGCAAACTGGGAAAATAGGCGTTAAATATGACATTGTATATCACTGATAAAAAACTATTTTTAGAAATTGGGAGATTTTTTTGTATCTAAGCTCATTATAAAGAAAATCCTCTCTTGGTTTCTTTAAATTCATCTCCAGATGTTCGGAATACATGTCGCAAAAACATGTCTCGGACAGGAAATCATGAAAACTGAAAAATAGGGCTCAAAGATTCCTTCGAATATCCCAATCCGTGACACATTTTTCAAATATGAGAGAGGTTTTTATTACTTGGTTTTTCCTTGACAGAAACCTCTCAGCGATTTTCAAAATTATTCTCCAGTTGGTCAGAAAATTGATCTTGAAGTTGACCACTAAACCAGTCATTTGTGTAGTGTCACCTGTAGCCTGTGCACAGGAAAATCCACTGTGCGATGACATCCTATGCGCGACAACATCCTATGCGTGACAGAATACACTACACGACAACATCCTATGCGCAACAAAATCCACTGTCCGACAGCATCCACTGCACGATGAAATCCATTGCGCGATGAAAGCGTGACAGAATCCTTTGTGCGTTGAAGTGCTCTACGCAGCGCGTAGCAAATTTTGCAGCGCGCAATTGCAAATAGAAATGGAAATAATAAATGAAAACCTTCCTTTTGAAACTGACCCTTGGAGATGTTAGATGATGTCAAGCATAAAAACAACATGGGTGCTAACAGGCATGACTTTGCAAATTGTTGACAAACCTCTAACCTTAGCTATGAAAATCATGGTGCTAACAGTAATGATTCTCATAAGTGCTGAGTTGTGAATATTTTCATGAGGTAGTGCTAGCCTCTTTATATGAGGTGAACCTAATTCTATAACACCTCAAATCCCTAAAAAATACTAATGATCCATGATACAAGTGAGATAGGTCAAGGTCGACCCTCAAATAGCCTCAAACAATAATAAAACATGCTAATGTTCCAAAACATCCTATCAAATGTCACATGTGTGAGTACAAAATGCTCCAACAAGGGTGACATCATGCTCTATAAGGGTGCAAGGGAATCCAAATGCCATGTCTCGTCATCAAAGGTGAAAAGCAAGGTGAAAGGTGACACCTCCTCATCAAAGGTCATGTCTCATCATCAAAAACCCCAACTCATCAAAGTGGTGCCCCAATGGAAAGCAAGCCCCACTCGTCATGAAAGTATCATAGCACGTCATGTCATCATCTATATGGTCAACTTCCAAGGTGAAAAGGTCAACATCTAAGGTAGAATGTGTATTATACCTAGGGAGGTAATATGGAAGGTACCGAATGGAAATGGGGTTTTGTATTATTAGTGGAGGTCATTCAATGTAAGGTGGACTAGGTCCACCATAGTATTAAATAAGGCCCACTATGGTAGTTAGATATAGTAAATAGGCTTTCTAGAAGATCCTTTCTCTACAATGTTTCTAGAAGATAGAGAATACTATATAAAGAAGTATAAGCAATCTATTGAGACATGAAGAAGAATATTGTTGATGTACAAGCAAGTATTGCTTGAAGAGTGCATTCCTTCCATAAGGAATAATACATAACCCCATTCTCATTAGGTTCCTCCCATATTACCCCCCTAGCTATAGTACAGAATGAAGATACGTCACCTCTCTAAATGGTGTCTAATCATGTCCAAGTGCAACATCCTCCATCCAATTCCTAACAATATCCAGAGTGCATTGTCCAATATATGGACTTCCTACCCATCTGTCAACAAATATGACCATATTTGCAAAATGGCATCTCATATATCCATCGTCGAGGACCACGAAGGTATGAGAAGGTGCCTAAGGGCATGCCCAATCACCAAAGGAGCCAACGCTTTGTATCAATTGTGCAATGTTCTCTAAAAGATGCATAACGCCTTGGGTGTCATGATCAGAATGTCCTCCAAAGGACCATGTCAATTGCACTATAGTCAAACAAGTCCACATAATCAGGGAAGACCAACAATCATGAGATATAAGAGTCATTAGAATCATACAAAGTAATCCATCATGTAATACAAAATCCAAATAATAAATTCACATTAGGTATCTTCTTCAAACTTCACATTAGCTCAAGATTTTATGCAATTTGACAATTTTAGTTATGGGAGGACTGTCAAAAGATCTTATTAGGTGTGTTGGTACCTAAGCAGAAGGATAGTTCCCAAGAAGACCCATCAAGAGTGAGTATAGTGGACGAAAACATTTTGGATTTAATTCATGGTGATGGAGTCATTAACATGCAAGGAATCATGCTCGGTCCATTTCCATGAGCACCTTTGTAGAGGGAGTGTTTGTTGCTTGAGGTACCCTTTCCTTGAAAATGTGTGTATTCCAAACCCCTTTCTTTCCTTTTGATAATCTTTTAGGCATTTGTAAGTCCCATTTTCAGGTTTCAAGCACTTTATTCTTTCTTTTATTTTCTTACTGGGATTAAGTCCTTTTAATTGATATGCATTCATTACATTAGGACTAGGGGTGATCACCTCATAGCGAGGGGGAAGAGCTCAAGATTACCTTTGGATTTTGACTTTGGGCATTCATTTTCCCATCATTTCTTCTTTCTCTAATAGAATTATTTCTTTTTCTTTCATTTTTTAGCAGCTGCATCAACCAAGGAATTTTATCCCTCATTCTCATAGGAAGATGAACCATGGGCCTTTTAGGTGTACATGTAACAACCATTACCGAAGTTTAGTACATTGCAGAAATACCTAGGATGGAAAGTGTTAAGTATGGGGGGAGAGGAAGATTACCCTTATCAAAGCCTCACATTAGTACCATTTTTCCCTAAGAGTGACAACATTGGACTATGATACAAATGATGGCCACCAAGGTGAAACAAGGCAAAAATCATAACTTCCAATCTTATGATTCATTATCCAATTTCAACCCATGATCCTTAGCTAGATGTCTAATGCATTAAATGACACTTTAAACAATGACTAGTGTACCTCACAATGTGTTCATCATCCGATGACACATGTTGATTAGGTGTGATGAGCTGAGATGAATGAGGAGAGAGGCATTTGAGGGGCTATTGTGATGCTTCCTGTAAAAATGTTGATCATCATCATCATCATCATCGAGATCATCCTCTTGATTGTGGCCCATGAGAAATGATTTTCTCTAGTTACCCCTAGGTGAGAGGGGGGTAACAAGACTTCTATATTTTATTTTGAATAAGAATGATGATGAATTACAATGAGAATCCTCATATAAATATTACCATGCTCGTGTCTTTTCATTAAAAGTTTCATTAAAAATTGTGTGTCCATTCATTAACCTAACCTTTCATTATTTTTCCATTATAATTTATTTCATTATTATTTATTATCATTTAGGCCTCTATATTTCATTTTATTATTATTTATTAGCTTTTAGGTATTTATATGTATGACTTATCCCAAGGATTACTTGTGGATTTGATCCATGTATTAACGTTGGCCCCCTCAACTAATCATATATAAAGGGAGGTGAGTGTTCATGTTATTACTTGTACTATGTCTTAGAGATATGATAGTTGGTTTAATACTAACTATTGGAGGATCTTGGAAGAACAAGTGTTTACTCTTGTAACAAAGATAGTGCTTGTGACAAGCATGTGCTAGAGTTTTTTGGCTTGTGTAATGTGAGTTACAAGTAAAGCTTATGAAATAAAAGAGTAGATATAAGGGTTAGAAAGTTGTTGTGATACTAGCTTGTTGTTAATTTCTTGGAGAGGCTAGTATAACATGGTGGAATTTCTTGCATGTTAAAATATTCGATGTGCTCGTTTTACCATAGATAATATCACTATTTTCACGCAACCATAGGCACGCATCCACCCCTGAGCACCATAACATTTTCTCGATAGAATGATTCCTGAAGCAGCACTAGAACCAACAGATAACCAAGAGAACTCATCTTTCTCCAATGATATCTCACAAAACAGAAAGTCTAAAAATCATAGAACAAGAAAAATACTCAGTTGCAGCGGTTGTAGTTGCAGTAGTTGCAGTAGTTGCACTTACCAAGATTACCACCAAGAGATACTAGAGGATAGGGCACACATCTTATACTAGATGGTGCTATAGAAAGAGACCAAGAACCATCCCAGAAGATCTACCTTCCATCCTTGCAGTTGCAGCTCCAAACTTGTGCCAGGATTGACTGAGAGAGTGTGTGAAGTGTGTGTGTACAAATGAGCTAGATCATCTCTTATATATAGTGGTTCTTGTCACTTGTCTGGGATGAATTGTCCTTTCATAATATAATACTTTAATATTAATTATTTTACTGAGCCGACTTGTCTTCTAGGGTTTCTACACATTTGTTTAGGGTTTCTCTTGCTTCCGGAATATTCTATTCTATCCAAAGGTGACACATGGAGGTTAATACCTCCCGCATCTACCATAATATCACACTCCCTCCTAGCTAGGGAGGTATTAACAAGTAGCATCGTCATAGCCACATAGGCTATCTCATGATCACATAGATGAACTCACGAGCAACATCATCACTATCAATATCATCTGATAGCATTAACTACATCATCTCTAGAGGCCATACTCCATCTGAGTAATCAGGCATGATGTTGAATAAGTCACTCACTCAATAGAGTGATACAAGGACCATTCTTCTAATATGGACATACGTCCTAGAAAAATGATTGTCCAAATAGATGTTGAATGTCCTCAATGGCTCCAAGAACCATCCTCTCCATTGCATCATCTCTAAGTTGTATGATCATATCTAAGTTGTACTAGCATGATGCTCTGCATCATATCTAAGTTTTACTAGCATGATGTGGAGTACCATCTACATCATCTCTAATTCATACTATCATGGTGTCAATGCACCATCTCTAAGTTGTACTCGCATGATGTAGATCAATGCCTTTGCATCATATCACTATCCATCTAGCTGAAAATCACCTCCAACACTACTGGTTGGCACACCATCCTAGGAAACATCTTCAACACTACTGGTAATATCCATGGAAATCCAGTAGTAGTACATAGTTACTACAATGCCATCCAATATATCACAACAATGTCGATCCATAGTAGTACACAACTATTGTCCAATGGTACACAACCACTCCTAGTATCACACAGCTACTAACCAATGACACACAGTCACTATCATTGGAGCACATTCACCAAATTAGCATACAACTATTGTCCAGAGACATACAATCTCCACAAGAATCAAATCATATCATCTTATATCATCCGGCATCAACAATGTCATCAGTTGCATCACCTCTAAGTCATACTAGCATAATGTGAATGCATCATGTCTAAGTTGTATTCGCGTGACTCGAAGTATCATCTACATCATATCTAAGACATACTAGCATGAACATAACTAGCATGATGCGGTGGCATCATATATAATTTGTATGTCATATCTAAGTTGTACTCGCATGATGTATATTAGTTCCTCTTTGTGTCACCTCTAAGTTGTATGATCATATCTAAGTTGTACTAGTATGAGCATATCTAGGATGATGAAAATGCATCATATCTAAGTTGTATGTCATATCTAAGTTGTACTAGCATGATCATAACTAGAATGACACGATCCATCTGCATCACTTTAAGTTGTATGGTAATCTCTAATTTGTACTTACATGAACATATCTAGCATGATTTCAATACATCATATCTAAGTTATATGTCCACCTCGAAGTTGTACTAGCATGGAAAAATCTAGCATGATCCGACTCATAAGCATCGTCTCTAAGTTGTACTCGCATGAACATATCTAGCATTATGTCAATAAATCATATCTAAGTTGTGTGTCCACCTCTAAGTTCTACTAGCACGATGCACCTCATGCCATTGTATCATCCACAAATCCAATCATATGTATCATATCTAAGTTGTACTAGCATGATGCAAGCATCATCTCTAAGTTGTATGACCATCTCTAAGTTGTACTAGCATGATACATATCTACAACTCACTGACATTCCATGATGCCACATATTAGCACTCCCTCCCAACCGAGGAAGTCATCTCCTCCCTCTCAACCAAGGGAGAAATCTCCACAAGTCCCATCTTGTCCCTTGAGTATGCAAACTTTATCTTGGAAAGAGGCTTTGTCAAAATACCATTTGTCTACTCATCGGTGGAGATATATTGGAAAATCACTTCTCCCCTCTGGACTTTATCACGGAGAAATTAATACTTGATATCAATGTGCTTCGACCTGTCATGGGACATCAGGTTCTCTAAGAGATTCACACAGCTCTGATTATCACAATATATCACAATCAAATCCAACACCTGATCAATAGTCCAGAAACTAGTTTAAGGAACCATACTGCTTATGTACAAGCATCAAAAGATACAATATACTTTGCTTCTGTAGTGTTGAGTGAAACAAAAAAAAAATCTGCTAGCCCATGATATCATAGTAGATCCCAAACTAAAGCATACACCAGAAGTACTATTTTTGTCATATGCACTCCCTGCCCAATCTGAATCAATAAATCCATGCAGTTGTACATCAATGTTTGAGGAAAATCTCAAACCATAGTTTAGCGTCCCACCAAGATATCTCAAAATATGCTTTGCAGTTATCCAATGCTTGTGTCTAGGATCCATCTGGAACTGGCTCAACATGTTCACAGCAAATCAAATGTCCAACCGGGTAGTCACCAAATACATTAATGATCCAATCAACTGTTGGTACAAGGACAAGTCTACTAGATCAGAATCAAAGTCTCTCAACTTCCTCATATCTGTCACCATGGGAGTTTCCATGGATTTGAAATCCATCATCCCAAACTTCTGAAGAATCTTTACAACATACTCACGTTGCCACAAGAATATTTCACCACACTTCTGATATACTTCTAGTCCCAAATAATAATGCATGAGACCAAGATCTTTCATATCAAATTCAAACGATAACTCCCTCTTACACTGAATAATGAGAGGCTCTGCACAAAGCTATTAGAACTTGCTTAAGTCCATACAAGGCCTTATTCATACATGGGTTTCTCTTGGGTGTACCCCAAAACCTTGAGGTTTTCTATGTATACTCAATTACTCCATTGAGAAAAGCGGTATTTACATCCATATGATGTAAACTCCAACACATGGATGTTGCAAGAGATATGATGGCTCTAATATAGGTGTATCTGGAAAATAGAGAAAAAGTCTCATCATAGTCTTCTCCCTCCTGCTGGGAGAACCCTCTTTCCTTGTATTTATCGATACTCCCATCTATTGTATACTTTATCTTGTAAACTCATTTACAGACTTTTCTTCAGGTCTAGGTATGATTTCCCATACATCATTTTTCATGATGGATTGACATTATTCCATCATAGATTCCTTTAGAATTGGTACTTGGTGAGATCACATGTCTCACAACTTGATGGATTTATTTGCTCCATGTTTGCAACTGTCACTCTAGCTCCTTCTCAGAGCTATCGCATGTGACTTGCCCGGAACAAGAAGAACAAGAGAAAAAGTATTTCCAATAACATTTTCATAAGAACATATATATGGTAACAAGGATCATAGAATTACCAAGGTGACCTGTCTGGGAACAAGAAATATCTCCTAGAGGAGATGTTAGTTTATTTTGCAAACAAGTACAATAAGCATCTATATCAATAGTACTTACATACAACCAAGTATGCCTAGCAGTAATAGAACCCTTCAAAGATTGTTGTAGAGCCTCGACTACTTGTTCCTCTAAATGTATTGAATCCAATATCATTGCTTGGACAAGGTCTCTTGTACATTCCCTACAAAATACAATCATTCTTTGCTACATGATATAACATGAAAATCATATACAAGTGTGTACCTTTGAAATTTGCAGCATTGTTGAGCTTATCTTCTAATCTGAAACTAGACACCATTTTGTCAAGAAGAGGTTAGAAACTGAATCAAAAAGGTTTAATGATTAAAACAAGATAGAAACTCTAAAATTTCAACTTTGAACACAAAATCAATTTTGACCAAAAGTCAACCTTTGACTTTGACAAGTCAACTTTTGACTTTGACTTTGACCAAAAACTCAAACTTGACATTTTTGATTGATGAGAGTAGCAACAGGTGCGCTAGGCTAAGGCACACTAGAATATCCAGAAATTAGGTCCAACACTTCACTAAAGGTGCCCAAAGAGTTGGATTAGGGTTTGTTGTAGTTGCACAATCAGAAACCCTAGCTACAGTTGCAACTAGTACCACAACGAGCTTAACAAAGAACTTCCATGCTACCTTCCAATGGTTAGACTGTCTTGAAGGTGGTGTGGGCCCATAAACTGTTAAAATATTCGATGTGCTCATTTTACCATAGACAATATCACTATTGTCACCCAACCATAGGCACATAGCCACACCCGAGCACCATACGCTTTTCTAGATAGAATGATTCCAGAAGTAGCACTACAACCAACAGATAACCAAGAGAACTCATCTTTCCCCAAAGATAGCTCACCAAACAGAAAGTCTCAAAGCCACAGAACAAGAACAATACTCAGTTGCAGCAGTTGCACTTACCAAGAATACCACCAAGAGATACTAGAGGATAGGGTGCACATATTAGGTTAGATGGCACTAGAGAGAGAGACCAAGAACCATCCCAGAAGATCCACCTTTCATCCTTGCAACTGCATCTCCAAACTTGCGCCAGAATTGACTGAGAGAGTGTGTGAAGTGTCTGTGTACAAATGAGCTAGATCATCTCTTATTTATAGTGGTTCTTGTCACTTGTGTGGGTTGACTTGCCATTTTAGAATCTAATAATTTAATATTAATTCTTTTACTGATCCAACTTGTCTTCTAAGGTTTCTACACATATGTTTAGGGTTTCTCTTGCTTATGGAATATTCTATTCTAGCCAAAGGTTACACATGGAGGTTAATACCTCCCGTAGGTACCATAATATCAACATTGCAAGCCCTTGTGGTCACTGGTTAGGGCTTGCAATAAGTGGAGATGCCCTATCCAGGGTTTGGAAAGATATGGAGAAGCCTTTTCTTGATTTAAAGTGGAAGGACTTGTACCAACTTTTTCAAAGATGAAGTATTCTACTTTTTATTCATATTGTGATAATGAGGAGTTGTATTGTTGTTCTAAAATCTTTATTGCATATTTAATTTTCAAATCTATTTTTATTTGTTTGGAACAAATTTCATGGTTGTTTTGATATGTTGATTTATTGGGACAGCGAAGTTGACATGTTGAGTGATTTGGCATGCCTTAGATGAAACTTCAAATCTGAAATGTGTTGTTATATTTATGTTGCTAATGAATGTAATTTTCAAATTTGCATACTTCATTTGATTATACCCTAAGAGTTGTTGCATTGATCTAGTATTGAAATATTTTGTGGTGTTTATCTACTTGAACCTATATAGACTAGCGACATGAAGATTTGAGATATTTGCAGGTATATTTTTGAATACTTTAATTCATCCCTAAGACTAAAAGTTCCATGTTATATATATGTGCCTTCATTGAAATGAGCTGGAAATTTCAGATTGGACAATTTTTTGAAATGTTCACATTGGGATTTATGCATTTGAGGGTTTATGTCATTTATTTACTATAAAATGGTGTGCTCTTCATTTATTATCCAAGCATTTCTCAGTTACAAGTTCTCCTAGTTTCTTGGTTTGTGTTCAATATTTCTAATACAAGTAAGGTTTTCCCAAAATTTTCACATTGTTTGTTATGGTCCTAACCCGCACATAGGTAGAGCAATATATTCGGATGTAATAAAGGTCAACATTAATAAAGTATTTCAATAAAATAGAATAAGGCAGATGTAAGAAGACCTAATAGAAGCTTCCACTTCTAGAAGGATCTTCCTCTAGATACTTCTCTTGAAAGACATATTTAGTATAAATAAGGGTCGAGGGTATGAAAACCCTAGCTTGGAGATTATTGTAACAGAGCGTTACTCGACTGGAGGTTGCCCCCTAGAAGAGGCCCGTGAACATTTCTTTCTAAATCAAAGTGTTATTTATGTTGTTGTTCTTATATCATTTTTGTGTTATTGTGGAGATTATGTTGGATATATTACTGTTATTTTTCCATTTCTAGCATTTTATTTATGTTCTACATGCTTTTTATATCTGGTATATTACAAGTGGTATCACAACACTTTCCTTGGCAGAAATTGTGGGAAGTTTTTTTTCAAGGTAGAGACGCATTCTGGCGTCTTTAAGCCACAGAGATCTGTCGTTACGCGCATAAACTCGCGGTTGAGGGATTCATACACGCAGGAAATACAAGTGGTTCTTAAGATCACATCTGTTGGCCACCCTTGTAACCCATGTTGGTACCCCTTCGAGTGGTAGCGCATCAGATAGCACCTGTGTACGGATCGGCCTAGATTTCCTTAAGCACTCTTTAGATAAACCAATCGACCGTCTGACTATTATAGTGCCACCGAGAACAACACTCGAGAAGATACTCTCTAGTACCTGGGTAGTCGAGTAGTACAGCTAAGGGTATGGTCTATCCTCCTTAGTTAGTTCCCTGATATATTGAGCCAAGTACTATTGTTGGACCCCGCACGTATATCAGAGAGCTATAGCACATGGAAAACCCTTGTCTGTAGAACCCTTGAATACCTAACCCTTGGGGGACAGAAACATAAACAAATTAAAACAGACAAGATCTGTTGTCGTGCAACTGTGTTCGGGTTGCCAAATCACTACACTTTTCTTACTGGTTAAGCATTTGGGGATTTTGTCGCTGCAGTATTCTTCAGACCAGAGTATAACTCCACAGGTGTAACCAAAAAAAAAAAAAAGTCTGGAAATTTTTTCACCATTATTTGAGACATATTCCATTGGATTCATCTCTTCGCCCTTATCACATTCATCCATATCATTTTTCGGCAAAATTTTTGACCCCGCCCGTCCCTTTTTAGTTCACCCATACCCGTAGACAAGACCTAGAAGCTCGCTTCAATACCTTTCAATCTGGTCTCCTCGAGACCCAAAAAGAAGTGAAACAACTCAGTGCCAATGTTGCCTCCATTGATACATCCATCAATACAACCATGCAGTCCTCAATGGAGGAAGTCAAACAAGAACTGACCACCCGGCTTGAATCTGTCTTTGCATCACTCTGCACCAAAATGAAGATCCCTACAAATGACTCTTCCTCCGATGCACCTCCAAAGACTAAAGGTGAACATTCTTCCCATTCCCATACTTTTCAGCACCATCACTTTTAACGTGACCTGCGCCTTCCGCGGGTGGATGTGACAAAATTTGATGGCTCGGACCCCACTGATTGGGTAACCCAAATGAAACATTATTTCTCTTTATACGGCATTACAGATGACTTGGCCAAACTCTGGTATAGTGTTCTCCATCTAGATCAAGAACGTTGGCAATGGTGGCAATGGAGAAAAACTTCCCGTCAAGGGTATATTGCTTAGACCCAATTTGTGACTGAGATTTATGAACACTTTGACACTGACACCAACCATTTGGGCCATTTGAAAAAGTTGAAACAATCAGGAACAGTAGAAGACTTCATAGCTTCTTTTGAGCGTCTGGCTTGTCAAACAGAGGGCATGACTGATGCTTTCTTTCGAGAGTGTTTTATCAGTGGCCTCAAGGATGATATTCGGGCACATGTCCTCATGACTTGACCTTCGAGTTGGGTGGAGGCTACTAAAAAAGATAAATAAACACAACAGGTTGTATCCTCTCAAAAACATAAAACCTCATTTATCCCTCGCCCTAAACCCGTAAATCCCACTTCTCCCTCCACCCCATTAAAGATCCAAAAATTGATCAGGGCTAAAACGGATGAACGCCAACTCAAAGGCCTTTGTTATAATTGTGATGACAAATATTTCCTGGGCCACAAGTGTAAGGAACAAAAGATTTTTATGGTTGTTATCACTGAAATTTCGTCCGCAAATGGTTACAGGAATCCAGCATCCTCAAACAGTTATGAGGTCACCCATGGACCAAAATTACCACAAAAACATTTCCAAAAGGTCCAAAACTATACAACCAGTGATAAAATTAAAGTGTGTTATGATTACACAGGGCGCACGCGCACATGCGCTATCCAAAAATGCAATAAAAGTGCACATGTGCACGATGCGCAACTATGGTCACTAAAAGCCGTGCACATATGAGAACGACGCATTTTTGAGATTGGTCGGCCTCCCACCCACTTCTGGTTCAGCTTCCAAGTTGATTTGACACCCAAATCTTGGCTAAATCTGACTGGGTGGCTGGTCAAAGACCTAAAAATGCCCTAAATAGCCTCTTTTCACACTATAAGCTGGTTGCACAATACCTCAAAGAGGTGCTATAAAACAAGGCCATGGGTAAACTTCATTTTCAAGGAATTCATTAGCAAAGTTATGATGTTGCTATTCTCTTGAGGAATCATCTATTCTCATCAAGAGTATACTAGCACCATTACATTGTGCAATCTATCTCACCTCTTGAGTGGATTAGCTTGGGATTCTTTTACCATTTCATTCAAAGTTGTAAGAAGAGCTTAGTTGTGGGGGTCCAAGAGCCCTTCCTTAAAGGAAGAAGGGACCTAAAGTCCTCTTTCTTCTTGGTGTTTTCTTTCACTAATATAATCATTGCCATTGGTGACATGAGTCTTACTAGTTTTTTGTTCTTATGGCCATATTCTCAATAGTTTAGTTGTTCTTTTATTTATTAGTTTAATTCTTAGTTGTTCTTTTATGTTTCTTTCTCTAACCCTTTTCTTTTACATTTGTCTTGCTTAGCTAACCCAACTAAGCTTGTAAGCACCTATGTTTTTCTCATTTAAGTGACAAAAGAGGCACAACAGATTAGCGACTCCACTGGGGAAAGGTATCAATTTCCTACCCCATTTGGGTTTTTATAGCTCTTCTTTTGGTTTATTTAACCTACAGGTACCTTAACTGGCCCAAGCCGACCTGCAAAACATCCAATTCAAAGTTGAATTGAGAGAATTTCATCTAGAATTTTCTTCACGGCCGTGTGTCAGTTGTGCACGGGTTTTTGGGCCACAGTCGTGCATCGTGCGCATGTGCGCCAAAATCACAGTGTTGTTCTGTGCACCTGTGCCCAAAAGCCTGTTTCAGTCTGTGCACAGGCACTCAGTGCACCTCTGTCTACTCTGAGACCCACTCACCTATGTAGAAAAATACACATTGTAAGGTTTTTTGTGATTTGGGGAAGGCCCCTAGCCTTCTTAAAAGTGATTTCATGCATATTGTAATCTGCACCACACTTAGTTCCCTCTTCATATAAAGGGATTAGTCAAAACACATAAGCACTTAGGAGGTTTAAAATCATTATTTCCCCTTTCGCTTTCATTTTGCCTCATGAATGGCTTGCTTTGACTAAAAGTATAAGTTGGAATCATTTGTAATCACATAAAACTTGCATTGGAACCAGAAGTTAGATAACAATTGCTTAGTATTCTCTTCTCTCGCGCTTCCAAGCGACCTTGAGAATCAGAAAAAGATTGTAGAACAATTTCATCTTCCTTAAAAAGACTAAAACCTTTAGGAGAGGACAACAGCCCCTCTCAAGACTCCTCTTAGTTTATTTTTCAAACACATCTTAAGATTGTAATGGGCCCATACATGCCCACATGCTACAAAGATAGAATAGTGTTGAAATTTACTTTCTTAGATTAAATCACTAAGGAAGTTTAAAGGTTTTGTAAACGGACCCATACATGATCACAATCTAGGATAGTTTCAAAGATTTTCTTAGATTAAATCACAATAGGGAGTTAAAGGAATAGTAAATGACCCACATGTCCACATGCTAGTTTCCTAGGGACTTTTGAATTACGTAAGTTTGTACCAAAGGCATTTGATTAATTAGGTAATCAACACTTGTAAGGACCAAGCAAAGTCCACATGCAGCAAGGTGACACCTAATTCATTAATACATTGGCACACTTTCACTCATTCACACACAAAATTCATTTATCACTCACATAGTTTTCCTCTCGAAACGTGGAGGTCAAAGTAAGTTTCCTCCAAAGGGATTCCAAAACACCCCACCCTTTTCTTGATGAAACTATCCACTCCCATTTAATTTCAACGAGGTTGGTTTACACCCCCAATCTCTCAAACAACCACATCTAAAAAAATTCTAAAAACTCGCTAAGTTTTCCTCCACAGAAGGTGCCAAAAGAAATTTTTTAGTCTAGGTAGGATTTCATGGATAGGCATCCAAATAACTCCCCATTATCTGGTTCTCACATTGTCAAAACAATATAAGTTGTCAAATAGGGAACTGAAAATCCTCCAAGTCAAGTGTTCCTAACACCATAAGGCAGGGAGATACCCGTGAAGGGTTGAAGGTCGAGGTCCAGTTGCTCTGTGCATCCCCCCTTGAGGCACCCACCTCTTGGACGAGATCCAGCTCGTGACCCATTTCTTAGGCCGAAAATCTAAATGTCGCACTTTGACCGAGGTACCTAGTGACCAAATTTTAGGACATCTACCCAGGTAGCAATTATGGGCTGCAATTGCACCTTGATCGGATTTTGTGTGGCTATTGGGAAATATCACCAGCTCTTTCGGGATATGTCCCCTTTACCCCTCATTATAACTGATTATTTCATCCTTCATTAGTTTCTCTTCCGGTGACTTCAGACCCCACTGTTGAATACTATTGGAAGGTCTGGTGCTATTTGAGAGGAAGGAAATTACATATTTTAGGACATGAGCATTTGTTTTCTTTGATTCCCCATGCAAACAAAACCCACTTATCCACATATATGCTTATTTTTCAAAACACTTTATGTATGATGCACTTGTGATTACATTTTTTATTTAGATATATATCGTGTAAAGTTCAAAATTTGCAACAAAGGCTCTTGTTTATTTTCTCTCATCACAATTCACACACATCCACTCAGCTAGTCGAACATCATAGAGGACCCACAGAAACCCCGTCGTTCCAGACGCTTGTTAAACCTCTCTCCTATTCTAGGGGGAGTTCCTAGTCCTGCCAACTCATCGGCACCACCTTCACACACTCCAGTGAGGGCCATTGTCTTAGGATCAGCTTTTCTTGGTTCCACATTACTTGGGTACTTCCCAAGGTCCTTCATCCACTCGCTCTCTTACACGGAAGCGGGGGGCCAACTTTCTCTCAAGGGGAAAGTACCAACCCACCTAGCCCCCCTCAAGGGTTAGGTTCACATAACACTCACACCATGGCTGGAACTAATCCTCCGCCCCCACTACAAATGCTATATTTGGCCTCTGTTAACATACCAGATCTAAGCAAACTCACAAATGATCCTATATTCCATGACCCCACATGGCCTGCAATGCCTACCAAATTACCTTCAGACATCCCCAAGTTTGAAGGAAAGGCAGGAGATGACCCTGCCAACCATGTCATGACTTTCCACTTATGGTGCTCTTCCAACAGCATTATGGGTGATTCCATCCACTACAATTATTTCAACGCACACTCACTAGCCCATCAGCCAAATGGTATGTAGACAAAAAATCGAGGTCCCATGCGACTTTCAAGTCCTTGACCAAAGCATTTTTTACCTTATTCCAATTACCAATCTGCCATGACAATGGTATTGAACTACTCTTTAATTTTAAACAAACCTTAGCTACACATATCGTTGATCACATTCACGAGTGGCGTAGACGACGTAGTTTGTGCAAAGCCGAAACCACCAAACAACAGTGTCTTGACTGGTTTCTCAGATCACTTGTCTCTCTCCTCGGTAAAGATGTAGCTTCCACCTTCCCTTAATCAGAAGAAGAATCCACCAGTAAGGCTCAACAATACGACCTCATCTATTCACAATCAGGGTACTTATACACAGTACTTCCTGATCTCTCAAAACCCATGCCATTCGGTCAAAACAAACCTGGGATGTCTCACTCAACAAACGGATTGATTGGTAATACCACGCACCACAGTCCACAACCCCAACCACCACCAATGTATGGCACACCTCAATATCCGTCGGCATATGGGGGAACCTATTATTACCCTCCACCCCCCTTATCAACAACCATACCCTGCTGCTCTTCCTCCACCTATCAGTGGGCCACCGTCGGCACCTACAATACACCCACCTATCCAAACAAGTTTTGGTACTCCCTCTACCTCAGCTTATACTTTAAGTACTAGCGAAAGTGCCACGCCTTCCTATGTACCTTACGGATCACAACTCCCACAAAATTTGTACTTTCCATTCCCTGGTCCTCCACATCCCATGGCTCCCCCACACCCTCACATTGGGGTGAATTTTGTTCAACCCTCTCCCCTTTAGCAATATTAAAAATTTGAATAGCTGAATACGGTAAATCTGACCCATCAGTCGAATAATGCCAAAAAGAAAGGAAAAAATGGGAACAATAGCAACCTAGGTCAAGGCGGGAATCACCCCCAACAAAACCAAACTACTGGGGGCAACCAGAATCAAGGGAATCAGAACCCTCAGGGGGGCAATAACAACAGGCGTCAAGGGAGAAATAACAATACTATTAGAACCACCTTCCCTTGCGCCCTTTGCGGTGAGTTCGATCATTATACTCATCATTGTCCCCAAATCATTGATTTTAAATGGATGAAAGACTTAGGAAGTGTACCACACTCTCTAGCACCACCTTCCCCTCAGCAGGCCCCACAACAATACATGCAAAAAACACCCCCAGTCGTGCTGCAAAATCTCATTCCGCACCAGGGTGTGATAAACACCCAATAGGACACGTAGCCTACCCCACCACAGTTGGGACAATACCTCAATCCAAACAATCCCGTAGATCATACTATCCTCCTCACCAGTGAGGAAGAAATCCTTCTGCAAACACGTAGTCGTCAATACCATGCACCCGCTGAGTCTCCTCCCATTCCCCCAAAAACAATCCCAGCACCAATGGGATCCCCGTTTGTGATTCCTCGCCCTAACTCTGAAACACCTATTCGCATCCCTTGCATCCCATTGCGCAGGAATGTCCACAACCCCCAGGCTAGGGTGGCTCATAATTACAGTTTGGTCGATGACTTAGCACAATCCCTGGCTGCCATGTCAGTCTTAGAAGTCTTTCAAACTTGTCCCACTTAGCGGAAATCATTACTTTCCACCTTGGGGGCAGTCAACCCCGCGGATACTCAACTCATCACATTTGATCTCGACAGTGGAGAACCTCGCCTTCCCTCTCTAATCACTTTTAAAATCCCAGTAAAAATTCGGAACATTACAGTTCATTGGTGCATCATCGATGAAGATGCATCCACATGCATTATGTCCAAGTCTGTCCCCCGAACTCATACCATCTGCCATTACCTTAAGAGATTATGACAGATGACCATCTTCTCCCGAAGGGCTCTTCCAAAATGTCCCTGTATAACTCGGGGTCAAGACCATTCTCATCGACATTGAAGTTATCGATGCTCCACTCGATTATAATATTTTGTTTGGTCGTAGCTACATGTATGCTATGAAGGAAGTTGCCTCTTCTGTATTTCAAACAATGATGTTCACCCATAACAAGAAAATCATTACCATTGACCAAGTTTCACATTACGAGCCTAACCCTTATGCCAACATCGATAACATTCTCCCTCTCATCGACACGAGTCATGGCACATACCCACTCATCGAAATGGGTCCCAGAATTTTCAAAGACCCATCATTGTTAGGAACTTACCGTGGTGCACCACCACTCCTTCATCCTTCCAATCAAGTATGTGTCGTATCGTCCAATGGAACTAACATAGAGGATACCCTTCCTCCTAGGGAGGCTTCTATCATATCTGACGTCCCACTAATCGCAGAGCTACCCCCTCATGAGCCTCCTGCGAACTCGTCAACTCCACCAGTTCATGATTTCACCTCTCCCCAAGGCCATATCCCAGTTTAAGAGACAGTTCCCCAAGCCATTACTCAAATCCACTTCTTCTACCCTCCACCTGGCGTACAAGCTTTCCAAGTAGCCGCAATGCTTACCCTCCCTAATATGGTGTTGGCAATTTCAATTTGGTATTTACATCCACCAGAGATGGTTCCTCAACCATCCCTTCCCCCCCCAAATGGAAGGAATCCCAATGACGATTCTCATACTCACTCCCACCATACCCTCTACACCCCCACTCACTAACCTCCCTGCCACAGCTGGGGGCAGATGAAAGAAGAATGAGCCCACAACTCCACTTCCCCCACTCGTCCAACCTCCTTGCGCGCTATGTGAGAAAGATGGACACCCAACCAACAAATTCCCATCTCTACCCGAGTTACGTAACCTAATTCCACTCAATCAAACACCCGCCACTATAGCAAGTACTGTCCCTACTTCCCCTAACTCAAGTAGCAAAGGGCTGCGAACCAAATTCGTTTGCGCTATATGTTCAGAATATGGCCATTATACACACCATTGCCCAACACTACCTCACTTCCGGCAGACATTAGTCGCAGTATGCCAAAGCTTCCAGCACGAACCCAATCCATCTACATCATCCCTACCAAACATCACCGACATCCATTATGTCACGACTTCAGTCAATGAACGTATGAGATGCCCTTGCTCTCTATGTGAATCCTTAGTTCATTTTACATATCAATGTCCTATGATCATTGAATACAGGCAACGCCAAATGACCTTGATTCAAACCCCTGCACCCCCTACAGAATCGATGGTTGACCTTACCTCACCACTTGAGATTCTTCATATCATTTCTCCTAAACTAGAGGCACTCCCTATTCCTCCGTGGTTCTTGGATGACTTATCCAAGGATTTACCCCCAAATCCCCCCAATTCTCCCGCTCATTTCCCTACGGAAATTTTACATCCAACTACCACTGGTACTCCTCAGTACCTCGATATTTGGTTTATGTCGAGAAAACCATCACAATCTCATTGCGTCATTCCCCCTGCTTCTTCATCACCAGAGGACAACCACATGGCGACAGTCACCGATATGACTCTTTACGATCCCTTGTATTCCTGCCAATTCCACTGTGACAAGGACATACTCGAAGAGTTAAACACCCCCGACTACCCATGGGATGCACTACACCACAGAGCTCTCTTCTTTCCACAGGAAGCCTCTATGCCTCCTAACCAACACCCCATATACGCAGTCGAAACCAAGGATTTTATCCCATCAAGGCATATCGACTAGTTCAACAACCCCATTCCTGCCCTTGATGCTTTTGAAGAAGGCAACATGACCAACATTTCCCCAACCATCAAAATCGATATTTCCATAAAAAATGGAGTTGTCGAAGAAATCACCATTGGCGCTGCATGCACTCCTCAAGAAATCACCGCCTATCAATCCCTCTTTCAATAATATCGGGATATTTTCACTTGGTCAAACACATAAATGCTTGGCCTTTATCCCTCTATTGTCAAACATTGCATCGACACCTGGCCTGATATTACACCAGTTCGTCAAAAACAACGACCGCTACACCCATCCAAAGAAGTGGCCATTAAAGCTGAGATTGACAAATTACACACAGCTGGGTTCATCTACCCCATCACCTATACCTCATGGGTTTCCAACCCTGTACCCGTTAACAAAAAATTGGGCATTATCCGTGTATGCACGGACTTTCGTGATCTCAATCACGCCTGTACCAAAGACAACTTTCCAACGCCTTTTATCGATCAAATTATCGACGATTTCACAGGCCACGAGGCTCTGTCCTTCATGGACGGTTTCTCTGGTTATAATCAAATCCAAATCCACCCATTCGATCAATACAACACCGCATTCACCACCCCTTGGGGTACCTTTGCATATCGTGTCATGCCTTTTGACCTAAAGAATGTTGGCGCAACTTTCCAATGTTGGTCCTAAATTGGCTGCCTCGTTCTCCCGAAATCTCCAAATCTCCTCTGAATACCTCTCGTCCAGTCACTCTGACAGCAAGTACAAATGAGGTGGCAATGTGGACCCTACAGCTATCTATAAGCCTTTCCGCCAAACTTCCAAACACCATTCCGGGAGCTCCGGGTGTCCGTTTTTCGATCCGTCTTCAGCCACAGGATCAGCATCTTGTCATCTACATCAAGACAGTCCTCAAGCCATTTTTTATCCTTAGCCCCCGAGGCGTCATTTTTTCATACCTCGTCCAGGTACGCATGCTCATGTTCAAAATTATCAAATAAATGCTTGTATGTTCGATTCTCTTCAGATATTGTTCACGTCGGGTATTTGGTTTTCATGTGTGCAGGTACTTGATCATCATACATCACCACAACCCCTTCAGGTATATAATCAACACTAGCATGTAATCATTCCCTCTGAATCTCACTTGCATCTCCAGTCACACCCTCTGAAATTTGCCTTTAGGATCCCCATCCCCGGCTCTGCAATACCGACACCTCCATTGCATTTAGGTACTGTTACCCGGTAGCACTCTCCCCCACATGAGTTGTCCCATTCATAGCACCCTTCGGCACTTTGACACTCATGTTGTTTTTCAACCCTTTAGGGATGGGAGTCCCGATAGTCTTACATCATGTCATGAATCAGCCACATACTCCTTCTCCTCATTTTGCTAGCTTTTCCAATGGACTCCCAGGTTATCTCTTCAAGGTTCTATTTTAACTGTGCCTCTGCAGTATCATTAACCCTCCATTTCATCCACAATCAGTTTGCCCCTCCGCAAATTTCCCTCCATACCATCTACCTCATACAGAAATCCACCCATGGGGCCCCCAACCTCCACCAATTCTCCAATCACATTGCACCCTCATCGGCTCAACCATATTACATTGGGGCACCCATTTCTATATTTTCACACTCATCCCAAATTATTCTTTATAAATTGTAAAAAGCATTTGTTTCCAGCATTTACATATCTTTTTGTTGTCACCTTTGGCGACCTTCTTCCTTTTTTTTGGAAAACGCAACCCATGTCGCCCTTGGTTGGGGCACTCCTTATCATCTACTCCTGTCGACATCGTCCATATACTCCGAGTATCCCACAGGCCACTTACCTCTGCTCTCTGCATTTGTCCACTTTGTCCTGCCTCTGGCACAACTTATGCCACGTCTTGTTGTCCCCCTGACACTCGACCTAGTTGAATAGTTGTGGCCACTTATACTTCGCATATACCCCCAACCAAGGGAAGTCTTGAGTCTTCATACATCTTGATTTCTTCCATGTACCTCCTTAGTTCCTAACCTCATCTAGTAGATTTCACGAAGCCCTTTGCTTCTTGAAGTTGCATCCCTCTTTTTTCGACATCAGCATAGTTTCCAGAAGGGCGACAGTATCTTGACTCTTATTACCTTTCCAATGAGAGGTCTCAGATGGCATGGGGAGAACCATAATTTCTCCTTGTCGTCGTTGACCCCCGTAACATTCTACTTCAAAACTTTCTCATGTTACGGTGGGTCTTACTTTGTGACTATTGCAGTTATTTCTTATATTTGCCGAAGACCTCTGAACTTGGCTAGGCTATCAATGCCTACAGAATCCGTGATACTCCTTACAGGTGTCATTGCCTACTATTCAGAGTATGTTCTTCCACAAAATTGTCTTATGCCTTTATTACGACCGCCCCCGAGGGTGTTGCAGTTGTCTACATCAACACACCATTTCAGTTACTATACAATACCATTCTTTTTTGAATTACATGACACGAGCATGGGGCATGCCCGCCTCATTGTACACAGTTTATTTTTACACACCTTATGGAAGGATGGGTTCTGTAGGTTCTCTTCTCCCTCCAACAGGTCACTTTTGATACTCTCACTATCACTTTCTCTTACAATGACACTCTCAGTAGAAGAAACATTGATGAATTTCGGCTATATGTATGCTCCTAACCTCATCGATCAGGGGGCATCTGTTATCACTGAAATTTTGTCCGCAAATGGTTACAGGAATCCAGCATCGTCAAATAGTTATGAGGTCACCCATGGACCAAAATTACCACAAAATCATTTTCAAAAGGTCCAAAACTATACAACCAGTGATAAAATTAAAGGGCGCTATGACTACACAGGGCGCACGTGCACATGCGCTATCCAGAAATGCAGGAAAAGCGCACATGTGCACGATGCGTGACTGTGGTCACTAAAATCCATGCACATATGAGAACGACGCATTTATGAGATTGATCGGCCTTCCACCCACTTCTGGTTCAGCTTCCAAGTTGATTTGACACCCAAATCGTGACTAAATCCGATTGGGTGGCTGGTCAAAGACCTAAAAATGCCCCAAATAACCTATTTTCACACTATAAGTTGGTTGCACAATACCTCAAAGAGGTGCTATAAAACAATGCCATGGGTGCATTTCATTTTGAAGGAATTCATTAGAAAAGTTATGATGTTGCTATTCTCTTGAGGAATCATCTATTCTCATCAAAAGTATACTAGCACCAACACATTGTGCAATCCATCTCACCTCTTGAGTGGATTATCTTGGGATTCTTTCACCATTTCATTCAAAGTTGTAAGAAGAGCTTAGTTGTGGTGGTCCAAGAACCCTCCCTTGGAGGAAGAAGGGACCCAAAGTCCTCTTTCTTCTTGGTGTTTTCTTTCACTAATATAATCCTTGCAATTGGTGACATGAGTCTTATTGGTTTTTTGTTATTATGTCCTAATGCTCAATAGTTTAGTTGTTCTTTTATGTTTATTTCTCTAACCCTTTTCATTTATAGCTGTCTTTCTTAGCTAACCCAACTAAGCTTGTAATCACCTCTGTTTTGGTCATTTAGGTGACAAAAGAGGTGCAACAATGGCCATCTCTGAGGATATTTCGGAAGAGGATGTTGAAACTCCCCGTGTGTCTGAGTCACCTGAAATCACTGACATAACCCCTAGCTCAGACCCTCCTGAAGTGGAACCGATCATTTCTCTCAATGCTCTCACTGGCTTCTCCGCCCCCCAAACCCTCAAGTTAATCGGTTACATCAAGCATCGGAAGGTCGTCATTCTGATTGATAGTGGAAGCACCCATAATTTTATTCATCACCGCATTGCCCAAGAAACTCATTACTACATCCATGGCGTCAACAATTTCCAAATCATGATTGCCAATGGTGGTTCCATGAAATGTGGAGGGCACTGTGAAAATGTGCGTCTCCAAATCCGTGACTACCACCTAAAATCCCATATGTTTGCTATCGACATGGGTGGTTGTGACATTGTGTTGGGTGCAGACTGGCTAAGGACTTTGGGTCTCATTCTCATGGATTTTAAGGAATTAACCATGCAATTTGACCAGGAAGGCCACCAATATAAATTCCAAGGTATCACTGTTGGTTCACCTGAGGTTATTAGTTTCCATCGCATGGAAAAGCTGCTCAAAAAAGGTCATTCTGGTGTCATTGCCCAACTCCATGCCATACAAAAAACAGAGACACCCACGGTGTCGCAAGACCTCCAAGCCCTCCTTTCTAAACATCAAATGGTATTTTCCACTCCCCAAGGACTCCCTCCTTCCTGTGGTGTTCATGATCATTCCATTCCCCTTGTACCTGGAAGCCTTCCTCCCAATATCCGTCCGTATCGCCACCCCTTTTCACAAAAAAATGAAATTGAGAAAATGGTCCAGGAACTCCTTAATGCAGGTGTTATCCGCCCTAGTATGAGCCCTTACTCTTCTCCTATAGTCATGGTCCTGAAGAAAGAAGGTTCTTGGAGAATGTGTCCTGAATTTCGTGCCCTCAACAAACTGACCATTAAAGACAAATTTCTCATTCCTGTCATTGATGACCTCCTGGATGAATTGAGTGGTGCCCAATTCTTTACTAAACTTGATCTTCGCTTGGGCTATCACCAGATACATATGAAAGAGGAAGACATTCCCAAGACGGCCTTTTGAACTCATGAGGGCCACTATGAGTTTTTGGTCATGCCCTTTGGCTTGTGTAATGCCCTCTCCACCTTCCAAAGCCTCATGAATCATGTCTTTCGTCCCTTTCTCCTTAATTTTGTCTTAGTTTTCTTTGATGATATCCTCATCTATAGAAAAACCTGGACAGACCATCTTACTCATGTGGATCGAGTTCTCCATCTACTCTCTCAGCACAAACTTTTTCTGAAACAGTCTAAATGTGCTTTTGGTGCCTCAGAAGTAGAATACTTGAGTCATCTGGTTAGCAAGGATAGTGTCAGGGTGGATCCAAAAAATATTGAAGCTATGCAAGACCGGTCGCACCCAAAGACTCTCAAAAGCTTGCGTGGATTTCTGGGCTTAACAGGGTATTATCGCAAGTTTGTTAAGAATTATGGAAAGATTGCATCACCTCTCACTGCTCTCCTCAAAAAGAACTCTTTCACTTGGACTCCAGCCGCTGCTCAAGCTTTCCAAACCTTGAAGATGGCCATGTGCACCACTCCAGTTTTGGCCCTTTTTGATTTCACAAAGACCTTTGTGTTGGAATGTGATGTCTCAGGGAAAGGAATTGGTGTTGTCCTTATGCAAGAGGGTCGACCTTTGGCCTTCACCAGCAAGCAACTATTTGAAAGGAATCTGGGCAAACCCGTCTATGAAAAGGAAATATTGGCTATTATGCATGTCATTGATCTGTGGCACCCTTATCTCTTGGGGAAACGTTTCCAAATTAAGACAGACCATCAAAGCCTCAAGTACTTTCTAGAACAACTCATTTCCTCCCTGGAGCAACAGAAATGGGTGACTAAGCTCTTTGGATATGATTATGATATCATTTACAAGAAAGGCAAAGACAATGTGGTGGCGGATGCACAGTCCCGAAAATATGAAGAAGAAGGATCCCTTTTTTCTCTTTCCTTCATTGTACCAGATTGGCTCCAAGTTGTTCGCCAGGAATGGCTACAAGATCCCAAAAGTTCGCATCTGATCTAGCAATTCCAAACCAATGCTCCAGCTCCCCCAGGGTACTCTTGGCTCCAGGATGAACTTCGATACAAAGGTCGTTTGTATTTAAGTAAACAATCAAAGCTTAAATCCACGGTACTTTCTGAGCTTCATGCTACACCCACAGCGGGGCACTCCGGGTTCACCAAAACCTATGACAAGGTCAAACGTTCTTTTTTCTAGGATGGTATGAAATAGTACATCCGTAATTTTGTCGCTGAATGTGATGTGTGTCAACACAACAAGGGAGAAACAGTCAAATCTCCGGGCACACTACAACTGCTTCTGATTCCACCTGCTATTGGGAAGGATATCTCTATGGACTTTATTACCGGCTTACCCAAATCGGGAAATAAATCAGTCATAATGGTGGTTGTGGATCGCCTTTCCAAGTATGCTCATTTCTGCGCTCTTCAACACCCATTTACTGCATCCATGGTGGCTCAAATTTTCATGGACCAGGTCTTCAAGCTCCATGGCATGCCGCACTCTATTGTTTCTGATCGTGACCCAACTTTCACAAGAAATTTTTGGCAAGAACTGTTCAAGCTACAGGGAACCCAATTGCATCTCAGCACAGCTTATCATCCCCAGACTGATGGTCAAACGAAAGTTGTCAACAAGTGTTTGGAAACATATCTGAGGTGTTTTGCCTCTGAAAATCAAAATCAGTGGGCTCAATGGTTACCCCTAGTTGAATGGTGGTACAACACTTCCTACCATACAACTACATGCATGACTCCTTTTGAAGCAGTATATGGACAGAATCCACCTTCAGTTCTCTCATACTTACCGGGTACCTCGAAGGTCCAGGCGGTTGACCAAACACTTACAGTTCGAGAGGATATTCTCCATACCCTCAAAGAGAACTTGGTCATGGCACAGAATCACATGAAGCAACAAGCAGATCAAGGTCGCTCTGAATGTCAATTTGCAGAAGGGGATCAGGTATTTCTGCGACTGCAACCATACAAGCAAACTTCCCTCAAGGCCGAGCATTGTCAAAAGCTAGCGCCCAAATTTTATGTTCTTTATACAGTTCTCAAGCATGTGGGACAAGTCGCCTATCAATTAGCTTTGCCCAGTCATTCAAAGCTACATCTTGTTTTTCATGTTTCATGCTTAAAGAAGGTGATTGGAACTAGGTGTCAAATTCAAACCCACCTTCTCGAGTTAGCTGAAGAAGGATCCATTTGGCTACAGCTAGAAGCAGTTTTGGACCAGCGTGAGCGTCGCCTGCGTCAGAGAACCATCAAAGAAGTGATATTCCAATGGAAAGATACAACTCCAGCAGGTGCCACTTGGGAACCAGCTACCATTCTGCAACAGTTTCCACATCTCAAACCTTGAGGACAAGATTGTTTTTAAGGGGGCGGACATGTTAGGGTCTTAACCCGCACATAGGTAGAGCAATATATTCGAATGTAATAAAGGTCAATATTAATAAGGCCTTTCAATAAAATAGAATAAGGTGAATGTAATAAGACCTAATAGAAGCTTCTTCTTCTAGAAGGATCTTCCTCTAGATGCTTCTCTTGATAGACATATTTAGTATAAATAAGGGTCGAGGGTATGAAAACCCTAGCTTGGAGATTATTGTAACAGAGCGTTGCTCGACTGGAGGTTTCCCCCTCGAAGAGGCCCGTGAACATTGCTTTCTGAATCAAAGTGTTATTTATGTTGTTGTTCTTATATCATTTTTGTGTTATTGTGGAGATTATGCTGGTTATATTACTGTTATTCTGACATTTCTAGCATTTTGTTTCTTTTCTGCAAACTTTTTATATCTGGTATATTACATTGTTAGGATCAAGTCTTTCATAGGCCACATGGTGATGTTTTAAGGAAGACAACACTAATTGTTGCAAGGTGACGAATCTAAAGTGCCAACATATGTGCCCTAATGTGCTAAGGTAAGGGAGCACCATTTGGAGCCCCAACCCATAAGAGATGATGAGGGTCCTAAGTTGAACATGGTAACTAGAGGTGGAATATAAGCCTATGCCCATGCTATGAACTCAACCAAGTGAACACCCAAAGAACCAAAAGATGAGAACTTCACCTCTCAAGAAGAATCGGGAAAAACCCTTGCAAACACAAAGAAGGTTAAAAAAATAATCTCAATGTACAAGTTGAGCATAACAATGTTTGTGTGAATATCAAGTCAATGTACATATCGCATCATGGCATCATGAGAATGAACCAAGGCAAGATAACATTGGTGACCATGGCAACATATCGTAATGAGCCAATGAATGATACATGAATACATCTCCTAAAAAGATGAAATGGCAATTCCCATAAGGGGCATAAGATCTGAAACAATTGTCATAACTAAGAGGCCTCTCATGTACAAAATGAAAACAATCCACTAAATGAGAGTTATGCATGTCCAATAACATCGCAACATAAAAACTAGAACACAACCAACCTCAAGTAAGAATTTCGCAATAGAATAATGAGTCAAAAACAATGGGAGAAACCATCTAATCGGTGACCAATAATGTGAGTCGATATCAGATGTGAAGTAGCCTACCAATAATGACATTGATACCAAGGTGTAAGTACAATCTACTAAGATTGTAATGTCATATTGCACAACACAAAAGTAAACTACATATATTCTCAACAAGCATCTCACTCTATATAAATTTATAAAATTTATAAATAAATTTGGTGTGCATTCCAATATAAACATTTCAAACAGGGTATTAGGATAAAAGTATATAACAATCATCTCAAGGACTATATTATTACCGGCTCACATATATGTGAGCATAAACATATTGCATTATGTAATAAATATGCAATGTAATTATAATGTAATGATGAGTTATGAGATAAGTCACCTGATTAAAATAGTTATGTGAACATTGTATAACTTAACATAACTTGTATTTCTCCTATGCATTATGTGAATACGTTATGATATAAAATCATTAAAGCATTAATCTGTTTTTATGCATTATAGTATATGAAAAAAACATTTCAAGCATAAATTTATTCTATTGTTTACTTAATGTCTTATTGATCATATAATATTGTTGAAATCCACAGTTACAATCAAGAAATTCAACTTATATGTTGGGATCAAGGTTGCACCATATAGCTCCATGTCACCCTCCTCTTACCTTTTGTTTAATGAAATTACAGGTTAATTGAACAAAGAGCAAATATTGGGCATACTAGTATACATTCTTCTATTTGTAAAAATTTATATGGTTTGATTTACCCCTTTCAGTAATTGCATTAACAAAGTCATGAGGTCTATAAATCTACCACTATCCAATTAATAAATACATCATTACAAGTACATAATACTCTTTAGGCTTATGAAAATATATCCCAATTCATAAGCTATAAGAGTTTTCAACAATAGCATAATAAATTACATAAGTATTATATAAAATAATGATCACCCAAGCTACAGGACTATTTATAATGTTCATAATGTTAAATATCTATCTATTCTAACATCTTGTTTGTATGATTTGTATATTGAATAAAAAGGTAAATTTCATACAGTGCAAGTGAAAATTATACCAAGGACAAATAAACATTTCCAAAATATTTACTCAAAACTGGTTCTATGATCACGCTAAAAGATATTCTCCTCTACACATGATATAAGATCTCTCATTGGTCATAATATATGTGGGATCTTAATTCGTAAACTAAAGGAGCCAAAACAATAAGCACCTCACCTTGGTTATATTATTCTTGGGAAAAAGAGTACCATTTATGCTAGTAACCAGTTATATAGATTAATTACAATATTTTTCATATAACAAATTCCACAATATTGTATAGTGATTCTAATTAACAGATGATTTTTTATAAAATTTGACCAATGATAAAAAAAAAAAAAAAAATCAAACTATATAATATTAACAAGCATGTAACAAGCTTACAATATTATATGATATAAAAAGTTTTACGAAATTTTGCATATTATTGGTTATTTTACATTTCATTGTTTTAAAATATAATATTTGCATGCTGATATTTGTAGCTTCAGACAGGTACTTTCACATTGGTTTTGTGTTTAACATGTAGAAGTCGCCCTTAATATCTTTAGGAGATTCACTTTAATTAAGTGATTATTAAAGTGAATGTATTTTTGTAATAAATGGAGTTTAATTTAAGTCAAATGTCCAAGTATTTGACATTGATGAGTTAAATTAAATCTCGATCGTTAGATCATAGAGTGAAAGTGAGATCTAATCTTAACCATTGATCACTTAGGAAATCTAGAGTTTTGGATTTAGGGTAAACTCAAAATTATAAAAGGTAGACTAAGTGAGAGGAGGAGACACACACACAGTGAGATAGTGTTGAAGTTTTTGTAGCTTCGGGAGGTATTTTTACTAGGGGCCTTGGTGTCACACATGTGGGAATCTTCGTTGGCACCAAATTACTCTTTTGTTTCAATGAAAACATCCTTGGAATGAAGCTAGGGCTTCATGAACTTGGTGATGGGCTTTGTGGGTTTGTGTTGGGGTATCACACCCACAAAGAGGAATAAAATATTCTAATTTAATATTGACTTTAGAAGGAGTTCATAAACTCATTGATTAGACTCATATATAATGAGAGGAGAGATTGTAACAAATCTCATTGTGTCATTATGGAATTAGCATAAGTGACAGTGCACTTGTGCTAGAAGCTTGGAAATTTCAACGAAGGGAATTCTACAATTTTAGACAAATGTGGCCTAAAGTTTCTTGGAAATTGTGTTTATATCTTAACCAAGGATGGCTTATGTTTTTCTAGCCAAGAGAGACCACACAAGTGAGGCCACACGTGTGAGAGGAGAAAAGACAATTGTACATGAGGAGAGAGAAGGTTGCATGTGTGGGCAGACTGTATACCAATCCGTACAAGTCGCACGTGCGAGAAAATAGGTATGTACAGTCACATGTGTGACCATAACAGAACAGTCGCACGTGTGAGGGGTTTTATGTAGGCCGCACATGTGATTTATGGGAAAGTGACAGTCCGTACAGGCTGACGTCGACAGTTCGTACAGTTGATGTTGGCAGGTCATACAAGTGACGTCAGCATGTTTGTTGAATTTGAATTTGTCTCTGTATTTCGCTAAGGTTGGTCTGTTGATTTTTCTATTTTTGGGAGATTGATTTGTCCTCGGATTTTAGTAAAATTGTGACAGCTGGGAAGGTTGATTTTTTCCTCAGAAATTTCTGAATTTGACAATTTATATAACAGGAAATTTAGTGTCTCAAGTGTGTGGATGATTTATCTTTGATCTTGTTGTTTCCGCTGCTGTAATTTTCGTCAATAATTTTAGTGTAAACTTGTTTAGTGATGACAGCTAGGATTTATTGTTTGGTCACTTGGAAGTAATTTTCAGATCTGAAATTAGTTGCATAGAATTGCATATGAAAATTTGACATGGTATCAAAGTTGAGGCTTTGAAAGAAGAGAGGGAGTCATCTATTGAGACACACTTATTGCTACAGTTGGCGGTACAATAGAATTTTTGTAGCAAATTTTTCTTTGTCTTGTTTTGGGCAAGTCACAATGGTGAACACTTTGAAGATTGGGGACAGGTTGGAAGGGGAAACAAACTTTTGGACTTGGAAGGCCAATGTTCTTCTGTTGGAGGAGAATGACCTCAAAGACTATGTTCAAGGTGTGGTTGCAAGTCCTATTAATCCGTAAGAATTGGCAGCTCATAAGAAGAAGAGAGTAATGGCCAAGCAGGGGTTGCTAAAATCTGTAAAGGATCAGCTGATTCCTCACATTTCTAAGAAGAAATCTACCAAGGAAATCTATGATGTTTTGGTGGGTCTATACCAAAACAAGAATACATACAGGAAGTTACATTTGAAGCACCAACTTCAAGTTGTTGAGATGTCTAGTGAGGACACAGTCATGAACTACCTTATGAAGATTACTTATATTTGAGATCAGTGTGCAGCCATCCATAAGACAATTAAATATGTTGATTTGGCGAATGTAGCATTGAGAGGTCTTCCTAGGTCTTGGGAACCATTTGTGCAAGGGATCTATGCATGAGAGAAGTTGTCAAATTTTGACAGACTATGGATCGATTGTACCCAGGAGGAGACTCGGTTAGAGTCCAGGAATGGCTTGCAGAAGAGCAGCAGTGATGAGAATCACACTCTTGCCTCTCGTACTACGAAGAGGAGAGGAGGAGGTTCTCTAGAGAGAGAGGAATCTCCAGAGCCTAGCAAGAAGAAGGACCTTAGTAAGGTCAAGTGCTTTGTTTTTCATGATTATGGCCAGTATGCTTCATAGTGTCCACTATGGGGGAAAAGGGGAAGGAGGCAGCAGACATCAACAACAAAGGTTGATCAGGTTGCAGATAGACTCCAGAGGGAATTCATATTGGCTTATGCTCTTTGTGGTACAGTCTCGTGTGATGGTGTTTCGTTGGTGGATAGTGGAACCTCATGCCATGTGACAGGTGCACAAGAGTTGTTTGAGTATCACAAACACTGACTCAAGGATGTGTAGAACTTGGTATGGGACTAGGCATGCAGCACAAGGAATTGGGACAGTACAATTCCAATTGGAGTCAAGAGAGATGTTGGTGTGGGACCAGGCATGAAGCACAAGGAACTGGGACAATATGATTCCAATTGGAGTCGAGAGAGATTGTTATGAACACAATATATATAGAAATAGATATAATAAATAATAATTAAACACATCATATATAAAAATTCATGTCTTATCTAAAGGATGTGTCTATTCATGAAAGGGTGTCCATGTGAGGATATATAAACAAGCCCTCATTCTCATTGTAATCATCTCATAACTTATTCATTATTCATATTATTACTATCCTATATGGATTTTTGTGTACTATCCTATTTATATTAGATATTCTTTGTGTGGGCGAACTTAGTTCGTCTCATTTGGTATCAGATCTTCATCTCGATCCGGTTGTTAGCCACAAAATAGAGTTTCTTTGATTATTCTTGATCCTTGATCAAATCAGGCTTTTAACCACAAAATCAGATCTTTGGCCACCTCTAACCATTGGCCATTTACAGTTCATAATTCCAGTTTAAAAAAATCAATTGTTGCCAATAGAATAAATAACAAATCTAAAAAAAAAACAAATTCAAAGCTCCATTAAAGAACCAAAAAAAAAAAAGGTTAAACAAAAAATAAAGAAGTCTCTAAGTTTAGACGGTATCTCGATAGTGGCAAAATTTGAAATATAATTGGTATATTGAAAATACAGTTTGTCCATTGAAATCATGGCTACAATTACAAGGGATTTACGGAAGAATAGTTTAGAAAACATCCGCGAATAGTTGACGAAACATCCGTCGGTTTGACCCATAAATTGAATAGTGTGGGAACGATTCATCGACGGAATCAAGAATTGTGCCTGTTCTCTTTGTTGGATTAACCAAGTCGACGGTATTATTAATCATGAATATGGTGGATGCAAATAGTAACCCGAGAAACGTCAATCAAAAGGTCGCGACTAGTCACTACAATCGCACATTAATTCTGGCGAACATAGATTAAGGACTACAATTTCAGATATATTATTAAAAGATTAGTTGAGACAGTCTCTAAAATCACGCCAGTCAAGTGTTAATCAATCATCGTGACTGCAGAAGCATCTCCAAATTATTGGGTATTGTCTAGTGGATCATAGAGTTAGAGTAAGTATGGGATCTTACTATGAAACTTAAAAGAGGGATATACAAAGCTTCTTAATTCGCCTTAGAGTCACCACTACTAACGCCAAGAAAAATCACATTAATGTCGATATGGCGAACCAATTAATGGTTTTATAACCAAATATAATTGAAAATGACACGTCTTTTTGATGAGAAATATGGAATTAAAAACCCACAACTATCTATTGGTGATTACAAATTCATAGGTCAATTCAATGTGGTATCAATGTATAAAGACAATGTTGATATAATTCTAGGGTCAACCTGGGTAGATGCATTGGATACTTTTATTTTCAACACAAGGAGATTTTTGACATTTACTTATAAGAAGAAGAAAACCACATTATAGGACGTTACAATTAAGTCAATTTCAGAAGCTCCATCATCAGAAGACATGAAGGACATATCAGAAGTGATCCTTCAAGATAACCAGAAGTCAATACAAAAGTTGCAAGATCGACAGAAAGAATGACAAGATCATCATTGAAAAAAACAAAGAGATTTCCCGCCTAAGAAATCATAATTAGAAACTACTTGCAAAAATCATGAAGTCCAAGGAGAAGAAGCGTTGTTTTCAAAAGTTGGAACAAAAAAATCAAGGTCTCAAAGAGAAATTAACCAAAGAAGAGGTAGAGAGCTCCTGCCTAAGGAACCTTAATCAAAATTTACTAGAACAAATTAAAATCTTAAAGGATGGAAGAAAGGGGAATCTAGAATCAAAAAATAAAGATGACGAGTCAGAAGATAAAAATGAACTTTTACAATTAAAACAACATAATCAGGATTTACTAACACAAATTAAAAGACTTAAGCATGATAAGAAGTCTTTACAAGAAGAGCTAGATCGCAAAACATCAATAGTCAATAAAGATGCAATGATTGAACCTATGGAACTAGAGAAGTCTTTAGATGTAAAAATCTCAATTCTAGATAAAGGAATTAATACAGATATAGTCAACCTTACAGCTCATGTAAAGAGGTCTTCAAATGTCGAAGTAGAAACAATCCAGGGGTATGAAGAAGACTCAATTCCAAAAGTTAATCAAGAAAAAGCTACAAGTATACGAAGTAAAGATCAAGCTGCAAGGATGCCTTATCGACATCCTAATCACAAAATTCGATACTTCAGCCAATCAATGTATCAACAAAAACAAATAATCGATATGCCAAAGAATATTACTTCCACTACAAGTGGGGGTCAAAGTAGAGGCTATCATGGGAGTAGAAATGTATCAAGTTCTTTCCAATAACCCTATAAAATCCCAAATACGCAGAAGATCGAATTAGGATGGGCAGACTCCTTTACAATTTGACAGTTCTACTCAGCGCTTAAAAGATCCTATCGTCTCAGGTCCTCAACGACTACTAACTCAAGAATGAAGAATCGGGAGACAATAATTACAAGCCAAAGCAAGAGATAAATCTTCCATAAAGTATGCTTTGAGGACAAAGCATTTTTAAGGGGAAGGAAATAATATGAACACAGTATATATATAAATAGATATAATAAATAATAATTAAATATAATAATTAAACACATCATAAATAAAAAAGTCATGTCTTATCTAAAGGATGTGTCTATTCATGAAAGGGCGTCCATGTGAGGATATATAAACGAATCCTCATTCTCATTGTAATCATCTCATAACTTATTCATTATTCATATTATTACTATCCTATATGGATTTCTATGTACTATCATATTTATATTGGATATTATGTGTGTGAGCGAACTTAGCTCGTCTCAGAGATGTTGAGGGTGATTAATGTCTTATGGGTGCCAGAACTCAGGAGGAGTGTGCTCTCAATCGCAGAGATTGAGAAGAAGGGATACCATATATTGTTCTGGGATGGATAAGTGTTATTTGTTCCTAAACGATCTAGCTTCATATCAACAATGGTTCTTGGAATTAGAGAGAGCAACTTGTACATGTTGAAGGGCCAACCTATACAAGTTATTGTCAGCAGTAGTAGATAGACGAAGGACAGGGAACAGATAGTTCCATAGGCTATGTAAGTCTAGAGGGAGTAGGTGTCTCTGGTGGTTGTACAGACTTAGAGGGAGTCAACCTTTAGGATTCAATGGCGAGGAACAACCTCCCAAGATTGTTAAGAGGAATTCAGATGTTAGGAGTACGCAGACTCAAAGGGAACCCGATCTCAGAGGAAGTCAGTGGACTTAGAGAGAGAGACAACCATTCAGAGGGAGTTCCCTCTCAAGTACAGGTGAGAGAGAGACATCTTCCAAGATTGACAGGAAGGCATCATGGGTTGAGAAGGTCGAGAAGGAGGCTCAACAGTGGAAGGATTCTAGGAGCTACATGTCTTCCCAGGAGGATCCATGCCTTTCAGCAGGTCTTGTTTTTTTAACAGATTGGAGGGCAGGATTTGCTTCGGTAACAAAAGGAGCATCCAGTCAGGAGGATTAGAGTGTAGTTGTGGTAGTAAGTTCAATGTAAGATACTATTATGAACATAAATATACATATAAATAGATATTCATAACATAATAAATAAATAATAAATAATAACTATTATTAATGAAAGGACATGTCTCAAATGACATGACTATTGGTTAAGGGCACCCCTGCGTGGGTATATAAACGAGCCCTCATTCTGAATTGTATATCATCTTATCTATTCATATTTTATACATTATTCCTACATGGATTACTTTGTTATATTCCAAGTATTTTGGATAATTCTTATGTGAGCGAACTTTGTTCGTCTCATTCGGTATCAGAGCTTCGTTTTTCTGATCCTGGCCTTTGGCCACTATCTTTCTCTGACTTTGTCTGAACCAGCTTTTAGCCAACCCCATCGTTTCATAATTTATCTGAGAAATTTGGTCTTTGACCACCAATCAGGTCCTTGGCCACTTACATTTTTGAATTTATCAATTTGTTGCAAATTCAAGCGAATAACACAGATTCATGAAGAAGAGTACTCCACTGCCAAGTAAAAAATTGAAGAAGTTTTGTTGTAAATCCAAGAAAGCCAAAAATCAGAAAAGTGAAAAAAAAAAATTGCTGCTGAAAACACTATATTATCAAGTCACATTCAGATCCCATTAAAGGAAAAAGTAATTCGCTGAAAATTTTAAGCCTAGAAATTATGTTGAAGAAAAAATCAGTCTGTTGCACATTCAAAAGAACATGAACCAGATTAGGTTTTTCATTCCACCGCTAGAACATTAAAAATACAGAGAAGAATTCTCTGTCATCCGTACATTCACTAGCAGTCCGTACAGACTTGAATTAGTTGCAAAATTCAGAAGAGAAATCAGAAAAAAAAAATAATAATAATAAAATTATTCAAAAGAAAAGCAGAAATTTTGTTCCACATCTACCATTACAGCCACCACTCAACAATCCACCAGTGCCTGCAACTACCACCGTATAGTCCGCCACCCATGCAACTGTCGTTGTACAATCCGTACCTCCGATGTGCATAGAAACACCACCGTACAACCACTGTTATTTTTGTCCACACAACAATCCATTGAAAAAATAATTGTGTACAGCTATCTCCTACGGCCACGTCTGTACTCTGCTCACACAACAATCCATTAAAAAAAAAATCGTACAACTATCTCCTACGGCTGTGTCCGTACTCTGCTTGATCCGTACCAGCTGCCAAAAAAATTTCCATCCGTATGATTATGTAACTGTAATTTCTATGGTACATTTCGTACATCGATGTTCTTATCCCAATCCCCACGTGCACCTTTAAGGGCATGACTTTTCAAAAGGTCATTATTGATCAACAAATTGAATTAGCATAACCATTAAAACAGTCTTACCAAGTTTCATTTAATTCGAGGCTTACCTTGATAAGGTGAGTTATATGAAGGAAAAAAGACATTTATTTATTGAAAAGGTTATAAAAGATAAGATACTTTTTCATTGAAGTATAAAGATTAAAAAAAAAAGAGTTATAAAAAATATCACTTTATATCAAAGTTTAATATAAGAAACAAAAAGGGTTGACTAAGTAAATATCACCTACCTTTTATAAAGTATAAAAATAAATAAATAAAAGATACATTTAAAAAAAGAAAAGAGGAGACACTTTAAAAGAAAAAAAGGTACATTTCAAATATTATATTGATACCCAAAATCATTACTATTTCAAATATTAAAGAGAAAACATTTTTTATACAAATATTAAAAGGAAAAGTACTTTATTACTAAGGTGTAATAATAAAGAGAAAATGGTATTTTATATTAGATATTTATTTATAAAGTGAAAGGAGTATAAGGAAAAGGAATTTTTCTAAAAAGGATTGAAGAAACATTTAAAAATCATTTATTATGGAAAAATATCAAGATAATTTAGAATTACAATCACGGATATTGGAAGGAGAACCAGGACATTATAAAGCGAGCAATAAAAAATTACAGTGCGAAATTGAGAAGGAAAAGTATTTTAATGGGTTAACACAGAAAGATAATCGTTATTTCAAAGAGTGTATTCGGGAACTCGTTGCACAAAATGAAGAACTAAAGACCGAAAGACAAAAAATGGACCAAGATTTACTAAAACGAGATGAAGAAATATTACGATTAAAAAATCATAATCAAAATTTACTAGTTAAAATCAGAAAGTTAAAAGACAAGAAGCAAGGGAATACAAATTCAAAACAAGAAAATCAAGGTCTCAAGAAGAAATCAACTGAAAAGAAGGAAGAAGTCTCCTGCCTAAGAAACCTTAACCAGAAGTTACTTGAACAAATTAAAATCTTAAAGGACGAAAGAAAGGAGAACCTAGAATCAGAAAAAGACAATAGGTCAAAAAATAAGGAAGATCTTTTACGATTAAAACGACATAATCAAGATTTATTAACTCAGATTAAAAAGTTGAATTATGATAAGAAGACTTTACAAGAAAAGCTAGATCGCAAAACATCATTAGTCAATAAGGAAACGATGACAGACCCAATCAACATTACAGCTCAAAAGGGGGCAATCCAGCTGATGTAAAGAAGTTTTCAAATGTCGAGGTACAAACAAGCCAGAGATATCAAAAAGACTCAATTCCAAAAGTTAATCAAGAAAAAGATGCAAGTATAAGAAGTAAAGATCGAGTTGCAAGGATGCCTTATCAACATCCTAATCACAAAAGTCGATACTTCAACCACTCAATGTATCAACAGAAAACCGCTATGTCAAAGAATATTACTTCCACTACAAGTGAGGGTCAAAATAGAAGCGATCATGGGAGTAGAAATGTATCAAGTTCTTTCCAAGAACCATATAAAAATCCAAAACCGCAAAAGATTGAATTAGGATGGGCAGACTTCTTTACAATTCGAGAGTTTTGCTCAGTTCTTAGAAAATCATATCGTCTCAGGTCCTCAACGATTAATAACTCAAGAATGAAGAATCATAAGACAATAATTAAAAGCTAGAGCAAGCGATAAGTCTTCCATAAAGTATTCTTTGAGGACAAAGCATTTTTTAAGGGGAAGGCAATGTTATGAACATAAATATACATATGAATAGATATTCATAACATAATAATTAATTAATAAATAATAATTATTATTAATGAAAGGACATGTCTCAAATGACATGACTATTGGTTAAGGGCACCCCTGCATGGGTATATAAACGAACCCTCATTCTCAATTGTATATCATCTTATCTATTCATATTTGATATATTATTCCTACATGGATTACTTTTTTATATTCCAAGTATTTTGGATAATTCTTATGTGAGCGAACTTTGTTCGTCTCAGAGACAAAGCTACTTCCGATGTGGGAGGCAGAGGTACATCCAAAAGTTGGAAAATGGAATACCTCCCTCGCTAAGAGGGAGTGTTGAAGTTTTTATAACTTCGAAAGGTATTCCCACTAAGGGCCATGGTGTCAGGCATGTGGGAATCTTCGTTGGCACGGAATTTCTCTTTCATTTCAATGAAAATGCCCTTGGGATGAAGCTAGGGCTTCATGGGCTTGATGATGGGCTTTGTGGGCTTGGGTTGGGGTGTCACATCCACAAAGAGGAATAAAATATTCTAATTTAATGTTGAGTTTAGAAGGGGTTCATAAACTCAATCATTAGACTCATATATAAGGAGAAGAAAGACTGTGACAAATCTCATTATGTCATTATACATTTAGCATAAGTGAGAATACACTTGTGTTACACACCTACGTACCGCATCACCAAATGTCACACTCAAGTGTTGTAAGTGTCGCAAATGTCGTACTACCAAGTGTCACACTACCAAATGTCACACGTAAGTGCCGCATCTGTTATGCACCTAAGTGTCACACTTTACCGAGTGTCGCACCTAAACTGTGTCGCAACTTCATCACGTTAAAGAAATGTATGTCATAATCCCTAGACAAGTTGGAAAGAAAACCTATCAGTTGGAGATCTAAATGCTACCTTTTTCCTTGAGATTTTGGTCTTGTTTGAGCTTCATCGCCCCCCAACCCAAATACAAGGAGGGATAAACCATGATCACCATCCCCCAAGAGTGTCCTAGGGAGCGATAATCCCTTGTTCATCACCTTGTGCACAGTTATCGGGGGGCGATGAAGTAGTTGCAACCATCATGCCTTAATTTGTGAGGTTGTTTCTGAGAGATCTTAGTTGATTAAAGGATTGGCTCAAGCTTTACTCTTGTCAAGGAAAGGCAATCTTGTTAGTTCAGCCAAATCCTCACTTGACCACATCCTCTCCTCAAAACTATCATATGGTTGTGATGTCTCAATGCCTATATAATGAAGGCCATACTTAAGTGAAGGGGGGGAGAATTGAGAGCATCATACTTATGATTGTGTGAGAACCAAGCGGTTGGAAAGGAGAGCTTGGAGGAGTTGTTGCAACATAGAGATTGAAATTGTAAGTGTTCACTGTTATTTATTTTCCATTAATACATAAGTTGGCATATTTCTCTCATGCCTATGTGTTCAATATATCCATGTCTATTGTTGTTTAAATCATCATAGATATATCTATTTTTGTTGAACAATATAATGTGGAAGGAGAAGGTTTGGTTTTGTTCCTTGCAAGACTTTTCTTGCACCTGGAAGCTTGGACATCAAGATCTAAGGCTGGAGCAGCGAGGACAACCGACGTAGAAAGGTAAGTCATCCATCCATCCATCCTTCTCTTCTCATTCTAATTGTTGAAATAGGTCTAGGGAGAAAGTAATACACCATTTGTTTTCCTTCTCTCTTGGATCAAAGAGGGGTCTTGATCCAAGGGGGGTTTCACCTGTCCGTACAGGGAACTTTACCACAACAACATGTGCTAGGAGCTTGGAAATTTCAATAAGGGGAATTCTGTGATTTTGAGCAAATCTGGCCTAGGTTTCTTGGAAATTTTGTTTCCATCTCTGCTAAGGAAGGCCTCTGTTTTTCCAGCTAAGAGAGGCCACACGTGTGAGAGAAGGAGAAAAGATTGTACAAGGGGAGAGGAGGTCGCACGTGTGGGTAGACCATAGAACATTTCCTACATACCACATGTGCGAGTACAATAGGTTCTTACGATCACACGTGTGGTATGGGAAGGTCCGTACAATCACACATATGACCATAACAGAATAATCGCACGTGAGGGGTTTTCTGCAAGCTGCAAGTGTAATTTTTGGGCAGGTGACACTCCATACAGGTTGATGCCAACAGTCTGTACAATTGACATCAGCAGGTCGTGTTGATATTATGGTAGCCGTGGGAGGTATTTACCTCCATGTGTAAACCTGACGAGAATAGAATACTCAGGAAAGAAAGAAGAAACCTTAATGAGTTGGCTAATAACCCTAGAAGACTTGTCGGCGGAGAAGTCGGCCAGAAATAATAATAATATACTGAACAGACAAGCACCCAAAAGGAGAAGTCGGCCCTAGTAAGTCTGCCATAACCACTATAAACACAGGGCACCAGTCTCTCATTTGACACATCTCAGCATTTGCAGAGAGCCAGTTTTGCGCAGTGCAATTGCAGTCTTGTGCGCAGGTTTGAAGGAGAGTTGTTGGTGCAGCTGCTGCAACTAGCAGTTATGTTTTGGCTTGGACTATCTCTTGGCTACGGTTTGGACTATTTGATCAGCTCTTTGTGATGCACTACCCTTTGTTTGGCTATCTAGCCTAGGGTTTGCTTCCGAAGTGATTCTCTATCAAGGTTAAGGTGCTCAGAGGGTGGCTTCAGCCTATGGTTGGGTGACAAGGGTATTGTCAATGGTAAAACGAGCACACATCTTTCATATTCTAACAGGTTATGGGCCCACACCTCCTTCATTCAGTCTAAACGCTGGAAGGAAACATAGCTGCTAGGATATTGAGTTCGCTGAGGAACTGCCACTAGGGTTACTAGCAGAAGTAGCTTCCAAGACATTGTCGCTAGGGTTACTAGCAGGATCAGTTGCAGAAACCCTAATCCTCTTGTTGAGGCACCTTAAGTGAAGATATTGACCTAATCTCCGGACAAATCAATGCGCTCTAGCCTAGCGCATCTCCTGATACTCTCAGCAAGCCAAGACGTGAAGTTTGAGTTTGTGGTTAAATCTAGGGTTTGACCAAGTCAAATAAGCCATGACTTATTCTATAAAGTCAGAGAACAAGTTATATGGAACCTCTAACTTCACAGCGTGGAAGACAAGGATTGACCTCATTCTTTCCAAGAATAAAGTGTTGGATATCGTGAAAGGAAAGATCATGAAGCTAGAGTTTGAAGAAGGAAAAGAGAAGGAACCACAGAACGTTGCAGCTATGGAGAAGTTCAAAGACAGTGATATGAATTCTATGAGTATCATAGTGGAATCTATAAAAAACCACTTGATACCCTACATCCCCCATCTTGACTCATCGAAGAAGATGTACGATGCCCTAACAAATCTCTTCTCGATCAGAGATATTGGACAAGTTATGAGTCTGAAGAATGAGCTCCGTGACATGAAGATGAATGATGATGATAACATAACATCATACTTTGTGAGGATCTCCCAGTTAAGAGATCAACTACAAGCTATTGAAGAGATCACTTCAAAGAAGGAATTGGTAAACATAGTACTCAATGGTTTTCCCAAGATGTGGGATGCATTTGCCGCAAGCATGAACACAAGGAAGGAGTATCCAACATTTGAAGAACTTCGGACTTGATGTGCTCAAGAAGAATCAAGGATCAGTGCAAAAGAGAAACCCCAAAAGAAGTACAATGATCAAGCCTTCACAGCAAGATTCAAGAACTTCAGGAACAAAAGGAAGTTTGGTTCAAGGAAGAATCCAAATCAAGAGAAAGACATTTCAGAAGTACAATGCTTCAACTGTCGAAAGTATGGTCACTACAAGAATCATTGTCTCGAGCTAAAGAAAAGGAAGGAGAAACACGAAGCATCAATTGTCAAAGAAAAGGAACCTACAAAGAAGACTAAGTAGGATGGAAGAGACTTCTTCTTCTAAAGGTAACAAAACTCCTCTTACTTCTTGTACATATCTTGTTTACATAATCTTTGTACATATATTGTATATCTATCTCTTGGAAGATAATGTGTTCCAAGAAGAACTATACCTATGGAAGAACAACAAGATAAAAATAGATACCATTAGATAATACACATGAAAGGATGAAACACAAATCATGTGGAAGCTATTGCAAGATAAGCTGAATCAATCATGAAGAGATTTAGAAGAAGCAAAGATAGAAAGAAGTCATCAATCGAGAGGAAATTGGAAAAAGACTTATAACGTTTTGTAGAAGACAACAAGACGGAAGCGTGGACTCTGTTAGACAAGAGAGCCAATTATATATTGCATAAGACAATAAGGATGCAAATGGAAGCGTGGACTCTATTAGACAGAGGGAGTCGATTATATGCACTCTTACATGAAGCAAGAATTAGGAGGGAGCTAATCCTATGATCCATTGAATATGATGAAGTATATATCCATGGTAGTAACCATGAAAGACAGTATGTGTTCAGTTCAATCTCAGAAGAAGTCTTCTTCGAAGAGAAGCCTTAAAGTATCCCTGGTTGTCCATCCGGATCCGTGATCCTATGATGAAAGGAAGAAGTGGAATCTTTGGGGCATGGAATCTATAAGAAACTCCATGGACCCAAGAACTAAAGAAACACATGAAGATTCCAAGAAAGAAAGAGAAGCCAAAACAACCAATCATTATATTAAGAATCACAAGATTGTCAGCCTGATGTAAACTCAATAAAAGCAATCAAGCACAGGAACTGAAAGTCGTGATGAAGAATAGTGTATGGAAGACTTATGAATGAAAGCATTGCAAGATCCAAAACTAGAGGTTCTCCCAGATGGAGGGAGAAGACTATGATGATTACTTGTTCCAGTAAACTAGACTTATCTCTACATGAGTCAGTCATTATATCATCCGCAACATCCATGAGTTGGAGTTCTACATCAGATGAATACAAAGAATGTTCTCCAGAGAAATTGAATAAAGAGCATATGAAGAGCAATCTCAAGACTTTGAGGCATACCAGAAAGAAACCATTGTATGCATATAGAAGAAGATAACTTGGTGGAGAACCTCCAGTGCACAGCAAAAGCATGGTGAAGATTTCCTATAACATCAAGATGATTACTCAGTAGATCAGGTCTCATGATGACAGAAGAAGTGCCACATGGATATGTTCCAGTTTTCCAACAATGATATACTCTATTGTTCAGAGCTACATAAAGCCTTCACACTATTCTAGACTAAAGTACATTTGAAATCAAGCATTACATTATCCATGATCAAGTTCAGAAAGGAGAAAGTGGTTCTCCAATACATATCTCCACAGATGAGCAGATAAGCAGAGATTTTGGTAAAGCTTCTATCCAAGATGAAAGAGTTTGTGTACTCAAGATGGAGCTCGTGGAAACGACTTCCTTATTGAAAAAGGAAGAGATGACTCCCAGGTTAGGAGGGAGCAATGAAAATATTATTGAAGACATTCACTTTCAAAGATTGAAAAATAGTCCATCTTGGACAGATACTTTCATGTTCGGAAAGTGGATTGAGATTTCTGACGAACAGCGATTTCCCATTGTGGTTAACATGGGAAATGTTCCAGATTGTTGATGTATCATAGACGGCGAATTCCCATTGTGGTTAACATGGGGAGTGGTCTAGGGCAGTCTCTCTTCTTGAGGGTTACTCAAGAAGACTGGCCTGCCTCGTCGGACAGCGATTTCTCATTGTGGTTAACATGAGGAACGGTATGTTTTGGAGGTTGATGCAGGAGAGTCTTTTCCTCTTGTGGTTAAC
>JASDQU010372185.1:112828-131218 GCA_032191745.1 Picea mariana | reverse complement strand
TCCACAATGGGGATTTAATCCAATAATGACATGATTAATCCACAATGGGGATTTAATCCAATAACAAAATAATAAGAATGCTCTTCGCAGTTACATTATTTCAACACCTAAGACTGCGGTGGGCCCAAGGATTCAGTCTTGCATTCCGAGAGAAGAGAGCGAGTCTCTTCTGAGCACCGGCAGGAGGCTCAGCTGGTGTGATCGAACCAATGCTCAGGGTGGAGTGGATTCTCCAAGGACCTCAGGGTTCCGGATAGCTGTCAGGAGAAGATCTTCTAGTTCGAGTTCTGTGCAAGTGTTGAGGATGGCTTCAGGTTCAGAGGGAGCTCCTACTGAGAACAGTGTGATGGTATCAGATGATGGAGATGGCAGCGAGTACATCCCTCGCTAAGAGGGAGTGTTAGCTTTTTAGCTCGGGAGGGACTCTGCATGTTTTGTCTTGTATGCGGATGTAACCTTATGTCGACACTACTACGCACTTAACTTTATAATGGGTTTTTATAAAGTTGTTATAAGGTGGTTCTTTTATTAAAGTGACTTTTTAATGAAGTGTACCTACTAATATTAAAGTGACTTTATTTCATAAAGTGCACTTATGTAATAAAGTGAAATGTACTTTAATATTTTAAGTGATTTATTTTGGAGGGAATGAATCATGGCCCTTGATCTTGTAAAGGCAAGATTAGATCTTGGCATTTGGATTTAGGGTTGGGGAAGGTGAAAAGACAATTGGGAGGTAAAAGGTCATTTTCAGATTTTATAAAAGAATGCATTGGGTAGTGTGCAAGACACAAGAGGAGGAGATTGAGAGAGAATTTTTGAGTAAGCTTGAGAGAGGAAAGAGAGCAGCAAAGAGGGCACATTTCCCAAGATTTTTTGGGCACAAATCCCAAGAGGATTTTCTATTTTGTGGGTGCTGAATTTTCTATTGTTAGAGAGGCCGTATTGTATGGATCTGTACAGTCCATATAATCCGTACAACAGGCTGGGAGGGCAAGGAAATCGAGGCATCTTGTTGCACGGAATTCAAGGCAGCCATTTTAGTGGTTTTTGTTGGTGAAGGGGGCAGTTATGTTGATGTCCGTACATCAGATATTTTGGCACAGATTTCAAGGTGCTGGAAAGGGAAAATCAGTATAGCTATATGGATTTTTTGGACACAGAAATCGAGGCAGAGTTTGGGACAGCTTTGGTGTTGTGAGGTATTTTCTCTTGGCTGGAAATTGTGTAATTGTTGCTGATATGTACTTTCCTGAAACTGAATAATAAGATCTCTCTCTCTCTCATTGGGTTTCCCCATATTGGGGTTTTCCCTGGCATTTGCCTAAATTTTTGAGTTATTCATGGTTGGATGAATGTTGTTCATTGTGTTTATTCTGCTGCATAATTACTTAGCAATGTGTATTTCTGCTTATGGTAATTTATCAATGTGAGTTTTAAACATTTCAGAGTTCATGCAAGACAGTTATCTCTAGGTTGCTAAGTATATGACAGAATATTAGCCTGCTGATTTTGTCATTAAAATTCTACAGCTCTTACTCTGGCTCGCTCGTTCTTGCTTGATTAATAGGACTTCGAAACTTGAAGCCTAACTATCAATCACTAATATTATCCCCCCTGTCAGGTACAAGGTGAGAAGATGAAAGTCTTTCCACTGCAAGATGTGGCAATACTCAAGAATGAATTCTCCAGTATGACTAATATATCTTCTTGGTTGTTGATGACCATTGCCAAGAAGTGCTCCACCCATAGTGATTCTTTACTCTTGCAGGTTTCTTACGTTTGGAGCATCTATTTGAAACATGATTATGATTTCCACAATGCTCACAAGGATGAAGACTGGATCATTGATCTTCCATGTGGCCACCTCAATGACAATGTTGGCATTTAGGAAAATGCTCTTGAAATGGAGCAAGTGAATATGAACTTTCTTGAAGGAATCCAACAATTTTGAGTTGGATAGGTTTGGTATAATCTGGAATATGAAAGGTAACTTCCTTTTCATATATGATACCTATTATGTGCTTATTGTCTCTGATTTCTTCCCAATGTCTGATGATTGGCTTGGAAAGAGAAAGTTGAACTTGTTCGTGCACAATTTCATCTTCATCTGCACTTGTATCTAAAGTTGGCTCAATAAGTTGCTCTTGCACTCGCTATTGATCTGAATCATCATCATCATCATCGAAAAGAGGGTTCTTCTGAACAAGGACTTGTTCAGAATGTAGAGGATTCTTTCGTTCAAGTTCATCATGAAGAAGTTGAGTTTGAATTTGAAGCAGTTATGCTTTGGCTTGTGACCATATTGTCGACAGTAAAGAGTATTAGAGTGTTCAATAACTCTAATAATTCATCAATTCGAGCCATTTAAAGATTGTCTTAGACCTCAAAGGGTTTCTTGCAACTCCACCCTTTAACAATCAAACTCAAAAATTCAAACTCAGCAAATGAAGGGTGTCAACTTCTACCGAAAATGCACCCGTTTACAATGTGTTGACCGCCTCTTCAACTAGGGAGTCAACTCCATGTACCATGAAGATATGCATCAACAGATGCAAACATGTCGAAGACTAATTGGTTCTACAGGGCATTTTTTTGCTCCAGCACACAGTTTTGTAAGCGGGATTACCGCACCCCTGCGCAGGTTTATAATGTAATAGGTCTACATGGATCATGTTAGGTCAGTTGCCTTAGGGTTTCTTCATTAGGAGAGTTCCTTTCACTGAGTGTTTTTTATCCTCAGGAGGTTAATGTGGCCTAACCAGCCAGGTTAATCTCCCTTTATTTTTTCACTCCCACCAGGTAAATCCTCCAAAGTGGTGAAAGGCGTTCTAATGAAGTCATTCCTAGGTAGCTAGTGTTTAGGAATGTTGTAAATGACCATGTAAGACAGCATGCGAAATTTCGCGGAATTCCGTCAAGTATAGCCAGGTTTTTTTTAAGGTTTGGAATTAATTAATTAATTCATTCATTCATTCTGGGTAATTAATGTAAAAATTAGGTCCCGAGATTTTTGATAGGGGTATTTGCACTCAAAAGAAAGATAAAGAGACCCCCTAAACCCGTGGACCAAGTTTCAACTCATTCGGACAAGTTTTGCTAGTTTTTTTGTCCACTTAGGAGTTTTTTCGGAAAACGACGATTTTAATTGCCAAACCCAGGACATGGGCAAATGCCAATTTTGTAATAATAAGTCAAATTAGGTGAAGTAAAGTGTGAAATTAAAGAGAGGGACCCCACCTAACCCATCCTAAACCTTTACCCACTCATTTATTTAAATTTTAATTTTAATTCCCACTTTGAAACTTACGTACCCCTCCCACGTTTTAATTGGAAACTCAATCTTTAAATTTGTGCGTGGGCCCCCTCTTCTTCCCTCACGCCTCTCCTTCCCTCCACATCGTCCATGAGTGTGGCCTCCACACTCTAACTTCAACTCCCATGTATCCCTCCATGTCCCTCTCTACCTCACGCCCTCCCTTTGAAGCTCACGCTTTCTCTCACGTAAGGTGGAAAGGTCTCACATAAATGTTGGATTTTTTCTTCAATTGAATCGTGGATCCCCTCTTCCACTCACATGACCCTCCTTACCCATCCACGTCCTCTTTGAAGTGTGGACTCCACACTCCTCCCACTTTCCAAACTCACGCTCTCACCTCATGTTCCTCACACTGCCTTTTTTACCTTACGCTTCCCCTCACGTAATTGGAAAGGTCACACATGATTTTTTGGTAACTCCCCTTTTGATTGGAGCATGGGTCCTTCCTTTCCACCAATCGCATACCTTGTGGGCGTGTGCCATACTCATTCCTCCCATACGCCCTCACTCCATTCCTCACGCCCTTCCCTTTTAACTCACGCTTTATCTTTGTTTTTTTTTGGGATGTCTAACGTAGAGATGGAAACATCTCCTTTCAAAACATGAAACCTCTTCCTTAAATCCATGCGTGGGTCTCCTCTTGCCTAATTCGCCCCCCCTTTCCTTGCTTTCTCCTCCTCCCTCACACACTTGCCATTTCCCCTCACCCTAAAAGCTCAAGCTCTCAATGGCTCATTTTACCTTTGAGTTGTCTTTCCCTTTGGATCTTTGACATTTGTCAAAGATCCAAGAGGGATCTCTTGGTCTCCCAAGGCTATATAAGAAACCCCTCACTCCCTCATCTGTGATCATTCTTCATAGTATTGTTATGCTACCGAATTCTCCCCATCCCCCCCTCTCTCTCTCATTACTTTCACATTGCTTCACTGGTCTTGGCTTTTGAAGAGCTTGTAGCAGCATTGATGCTACAACCTCTTCCCATTTAATAATACATAAACTGCTTTGGAGGAAAATGTGGCGTTCAAGATTAGTCTGGATTTGCCACTTATTGTGAGGTGATATCATTCTGAATCTTTATGTGTCTTGGATTTTGAGGAGCTTGTAGCAGCATTGATGCTACAACCTCTTCCCATTTAATAATACATAAACTGCTTTGGAGGAAAATGTGGCATTCAAGATTAGTCTGGATTTGCCACTTATTGTGAGGTGATATCATTCTGAATCTTTATGTGTTTTGGTAGATAGTTGCTCAAGTAAATTAGTTTACTAGGCTAGATGAGGCAATAGTGTAGTTGCCCATCTATATATTTTGTGCATGCTTATATAATAGAAACCATGTTGTATTGTCTATGCATGCAGCATATTATCTGTTGTTCCATCTCACTTTTGGTTTAAGTTTTGCAGATCACCTCTATGAAGTTGTTGGGATAGCTTCAAGGACGAATCTACCCTCATCTTCGCTTACACTTCACTAACATTCTCTGTCCCTCTTCCTCATTCTTTCACGTTCAGTTTTGGGTATATAACATGCTTAGATTGGTCACTTAGTCATTACAATTTTCTAGTTTTTGTATGCACAAAATTTCTGCCTAAAACAGAAATTTCATAACTTTGTTGAGTGTGTTGCAGCTCAAATCAGCAAGCAATAGCTTGCTGATTTTTGCAGGTTCTTACCAGGACAAGAGGGCATGCTGCCCAATTCCATGCACAACACACCCTCAAACAAATCCTCTCATTGTGGTAACAGTTTCTCTTCTTTCTCTTCTCTCTAAAATACTGTAAACGCAAGCCCAAAGGAGTTGTACCCAAGCGGCTTGCTTTCCTTTCCTTCAGTCTTTACTTTGCAAGTTTAGATTAGTTTTCTTTCCTGTCTTTCCTTGCTTAGTTTAGCTAGACTAGTAGTGATTTCTACATGCATGCTTAAAGCTAAAATAATCTAGAGTAGATCTCACACTAACATGTGCTAGCTTAGAGCCCGTGGTGGCTTAGATTAGATCTTTATTTTCAGTTGCATGCAAGTTTCGGTTTCTCTAATCTTTATCTCACACATGCGCATGCTAACACCAGTTTCATGAAGGCATAAAGTAATCATCTTTTAAATTTCCGCAAGTTACTTTCAGTTCTTACACTTCATATATGCGATCTCATAATCTAAGAACTTAATCATTAATTCCGGTTTTGGATCCCCAAGGCCCTTTTCGGAAATTAAAATTTTAACTTGCAATATGTTGTTCAAAGGCCTCAGCCTTCACATTTTCAGTTTTCAGTCACAAGCCTCTTTCAGTTCTTAAAATTCACATGCAGTAAATCAACCATTTAAGAACTTGCAATTTCATGGTTTGAGAGTTCACACTCATCTTTAGTACTTTGGCAACTTTATTTGAGCAAGCTATAATCACTCAAACATACATCGCAATACCTAGCTCATAGATCTAAAATAAACTAATTAGACTTAATAAGACACCATAACTCACCATCTTCGCCATTTAAAACGGGGTCGGAGGAAGGCAACGGAAGGTGCTAGGCCGGGGACGGTCTCACGACGCGCGACGTCCTTTCCAAGAGTACTCTGTTCTTAGGGCTGACCTGTGAAGCTAGGGTAGGCCTTGTTGCCTCACTTCTTGAGCATCCAGCAGTCACTTGGTAACTGAGGGAGGAGAGTTTTGGGTTGACACCTAGATAGGGCTAAAATTAATCTCACACTAATCACTTAACTTAATCCTTAGTCTACAACGTCTGCAATACAATTACACACTTGCAAACTCACTGATCTCACTGTCTTTCAATTTACATGCAAGTACCTTTTGTGTGTTGTAGAATAATTGCTTAAGTGATTATATCTTTGCCATCTGGTGATCTGAAAATAGAAGGTTGACTTGTTATGCTATGCAAGCACCCTCTACTTCATTAAAAATAAACTTTACAGGACCTTGCTCCATGTGTTAAAATATGCAAGATAGATTATGTGTTAAGTTCATGCTTCTTCCTTTAAATGTTCATGTGTGAGAAATTGTTCTTTAAAATGGTTAAATAAGTGCTTTAAATAAAAACACAGCAACATAACTTGCAACAAATAAACCATCAAACTCAGAACAATCACAACATGATAAAGGAGTTCACCCCCCTCCGGGCTACATCTCCTTGAGCCTCCATCAATGGACTTGGCTCTCTGGGATTAATTTGTCAAAAGTTCTTTTACAAGTTGTTGCTCAACTCCAATGGAAAAACAGACTGTACCATTGGGATCAGAACACATAAAAACCCCAAAAATGACTAATAAAACTCTGAAAACGGATCATGGCTCATCCGGGCATGACCTCTTCTACATGTGGCCATAAGCTTCACTGAGCTTCTCTTTGGCAAAAACACCTGTAAAAGTCCTCAAAAACCTCTGAAACCTGTCCCAATGTGTTCAGAGCATAACAATTAGCCAAACATGATTATTCAATCACAGAAAACAAACATAGGCTCACCAAAACATGTCCTCAATCAATGAGGGCTTCAAGCTCCCTAGAGCTTGCTGAAACTTCAATGGCTAAAATCCTGCAAAAGAAGTCTTCAAATGGCCTTGATAACAGTGCCAATGGATTTAGGACGTCCAAAAACCCCTAGCTGGGCTTTTACGGCACCTCAATCAGCCAAAAAATGAGAAAGATAAGCCTCCTGCCATCCTCTTCCTTCAAGCTTGCTGAAACTGGTTCGTCAAAACGCACCTCTGTGTGCTTGTACCAAGAACACGCTCCAAATTCGTGTTTAAACCCAACACTGGGCGCAACCGCGCCAACGGTGCAAACTGTAGGACGGTTATGGGCGCGCCAGCCCCTAACCGCCTAGCACCTGGGCACATGGGTCATAGGACCGCGCGTATTGGCAAAAAGGGCTTAGAACCGTTACAACTGTTTAACTCCCCCCGCGCTCCGGTTATGGTCACATGGATAAAGGCACACGACCGTATGCAATGTGGTGGTTACATATATTAAAAGCACACAACCGTATGCAATGTGGTGGTTACTTTCCGTCGTAACAACACCCGCGCACAATATTACAATAGGTCATATGTTATGTAATAAAACCACGGGTCGGGGCTAAGCCCCGGCCCGATGCCCCCGTCGTTTTAAACAACAATCAAATTTAAATATGTTTGAAACCATATGATTAACAAGAACCAATGAATGGTGCGCTGGTAGGGCGGCCATTGTCAAAGCTTACGCCGGTGGGGAGGTCCGGGGGTCGAACCCCACGGACTCCAATACATTTTATCAAACAAACAACCAACCAATACCAGGGTGCCACGTGGCAGCCCATGACTGAGCCACGTGGCACCCAATCATTGACCAAAAAAACTGCCACGTGTCGACACAGGATTCATCCAACGTCTGCCAACCAAAATCTGCCACGTCACCTCTGCCATGTCAGCGTACGGTCGTACGGCCTTGCCACGTCAGCCTGTACTAACTGTACAGTCAGCATCCTTTTTTTGCCTGTTTGACTTTATGAACAGATTGCAATATCTCTCGCTCCCGACGTCCGTTTGAGACGAAACGAGTTGCGTTGGGTTCGCAACGACGAGGGCTACGCTCACGTTCGTTTTGAGGCAATTCCGAGAACGTTGATTTTTGAGCTAAAATTTGACCCCTGGTCCAGATTTTGATCATCTGGAGTACTTCATTTTTCAAGCATTTCATCTCTTGTATCCCTGTATCTGTGATGTGATCCTTCAAGAAGTGCGCATCCACCTGGAGGCATTCTCTTGACTGGGTCTTGAGTGCTTTGCGTCTTTTGCCATTGTTAAGCAGTCCAACGGAATTCTATCTGTTGTGAGCATGCTTGGCTTGATGTGTTGATTATCTCTCATCTTTGAACATCTTCTTTCCCTGCACATTCAAGCACACGTTAGTATATTGTATATCTTGTATCTAGTTTAGCCTGTGTATCTCATATATTTCTTTGTATCTAAGTTGTATCTATCTTGTTGTAATACTTTGTAACTTGTAATTAATCTTCCCTTAATCTAGTTGACCCCATTTGCCCAATCTTAGGCACTAGTCTTAGTTGTCCTAGGAAAAGGTCCGACTCTCATACTTAGATAGTTGCATCTTGCATTTGTTGATTAAAATCATAGGCTAGATTCCCCTTGACCTTTTAAACCAATTAAAACCAACTCCTAGAACATTAAACTCTTAATTTCATCTAGTAACTAGGGTCTACCCCCCTTGGCTTCCCTAGGAGTTAGCCTAGACGGAAGAGGTTCAAGTCAAAGGGTCAGCGTGGACTTTGAACCTAGGCATTGTGCCTCCGAGGACATTCTAAGTGAGCAGGACTTAGCTCACATTTGCAAGTGTGTATAAGGACGGCAACACAATGTAATTCAACTTGGAAAGCTAAAATACCAGACCATGGTGAACTATTTAAGGATACAAACTCAATAAAATTTACATTGTGTACACCCACTTGGTCAAATTTAAGAAAAACTTCTTCTATGAATGTTGGGAACGTTGGTTTCCATAACCCCAAGCCTGTTCAAACTATCAGAGTAGAGAAGCGAATCAATGAAATTGTGAATAGATTGAACAAAACTAAAGTTGAGAGAAAACCTGAACAAACAACAACAATACCCTAGCCGTTTGTGACCGGATTTGAGTAGTGGATGAAAGAGTCCTTCCAAATCCACCGACAATTAACGAAAGTCGACATTCCCTTCTCAGGGTCGATTCAACTGATTGGATTGAAAGTTGAAGTGAATAACCCTAAAGGGCGCAAAAAAGGTTGATTCTTCTGAGAACCTCCCTAAGTCAGGCCAAAGTGGCGTGATAATAGGACTAATGTTCATAATACCTAGAATGAGCCTTTTCAATATGATACATCGTCGATGAAAAAGAAGATTTTGAAGGAGAACGCATGACATGGACCAGCAAACAGCCAAGAAGTGTCAAAGGCATCATACTTCAAGGACTGTAAAGACTACTCGAACTACTCCAAGCAATAGAAGCAGTTTGCTTTTTGCAAGAAATTATTTGATTGATGAAGTTCGGTGCTTTGGTTCAATATGTCTAGCGTGCTGAATTTCACCTATACAAGTACAAAACTCAAAGAAACTCGATTTTCATTGTCACAAAAATGAACTCCAACAAAACTTTACATACACCCTACCCCAAAGGCTTATTTTGCAAACGGTTCAAATATATTCACCTAGCTTCCTTTCACACAGACAATAAACTACATCAGCGTGATCTTATTCCAAAACCTACTAATGTTTCGTGTCGAACCCAAATCACATATTTTGTGGCAACCATCAATGATTAGCAACAGCTTGGACAAAGATAGACTATTCTCCACTCTGAAATAGGCCCCATCTAACCTGCATATGCCAAACAGTCTAAACACCAATGTGTCCCAACAATCCAGCGATGAATGAGCTTTGCTTCTAAAGATCAGACTGGCTGCTCAAACGAAAACAGGCAAATGAATAAGCCCTCATTCTTCCTCCATGGCCATGACCAGCCCAAATCTCTACACATGTCTTCTCGAAAACTGCTATGCTGCAAAAAGCTCCAATTTTTCCTTGGAGCTCAAGCCGATAGCCATTGGTCTTTGCTGAAACAGCCGCAAGATGCACCTTTGAGAATCATGAGGACAGTGGCAAACAACCAAAGCATAAAATCAAAACTTGGAAAAGTAAACCAGAAGACCAAAAATAATACGTTCATGAGGCACTGGCAGCATTATAAGACTCGATGTTTTTCTTCCAGTTTGAAAACAAAAGATGCATTTCACAACACCGTCGGTGAGTCCACATAGACCACAAAGGATCTATCAAAGAATATAACTGTACTTGAACCTTCAACAATGGTGATTGCACAGCACTGTAAAGATATGGGCTTGCAAATGTACTGTTGTTTAAGCAAAGGTATGGGTGTAGTTTTGATCATGGGCATTGCCGAAACGAAGAAAACAAGCATATGGGTACCAGAATTTGACTTACAATCATATATTCTCGCCGGGAATAATTAGCAGCAATCACAACCAATAAATGTCCATGTGAATGGCGTGCCGAGGGACCAGCGAAGGAATCAATGAAGTGTTCGCTGAGGGAGACAGAAGCGATGGCAGTGGAAATGGCAGGTGGTCGAGACAGGAAACGCTCACAATTTTGTTATACCCATGCAATAAATAAAAACGCTCAAATCTAACACCAAAATGTGAGCGCAGACAGACTTGTAAACAAAGGGACAAACTTTAAGCAAAGAGATGTTTATGCACGCAGGAGAGAAAACGCCCAAGGGAATAAATGGGACAGGAGTGTTTCTGCACAAGGAAGACTCAGCTATGGACAACTACCATAGGTTAATTCAGACCATAAGAACTATAGGCGTTGTGATATCAGTGTTAGAATGCACACGAATGGAGATCAACGTGGAATGTGTTTTATTAATATGATACACATATTAATACATGATCCATGACCTTTGGATTCATCTTCCAAGAGGCCTCCTGGACTCTCAATGACAGTTCCTATTCACTTGACTTTTCATATTCCTTCTCAAGTGAAGAATACCATGATCCTAACGGATTATATTTCCAACAGATATAATAGAAAATGCTTTTTTTACTTACCAAAAAAATATATCATGTTTTTCTTATTGTGATAAAATTGTTACATTGTATTAGCATTGATATGTATATCACTTTCATGTATATTGATATCTAGCTAAAACAATGTTTGATAGAACAAAGAATTTACAATGAGAATACTATGTTCGACAATGGTCACTATTTTTTCGACTACCTTTACCTGGGTACCATTTCTACTTCCAAGGGGAAGAGATAGAGATCATTATGGCATACACCTATCCAAGGGTTCAATGCATGAGGCCTCATTTTAGCTTACGACGAGCCCTATAGCCTCAACTAAACAAAGGCAATGGTTGACTTGACCTTCTTGAGCAACAATGCTTGCATAACCACTTTCAAGACATTTCATCGAAGATGTATCTCCTAGACACAATTATCAAGCCTATAGTCCTCTACAATTCTAAGATTTGGGGGTCGAGCATGCTTCAAACTCATTAGGCTAGGACTGAGAGGGTCTCAACCCTTCTCCTCAAGTGCATATCAGATGCAAGAACAATGTCACTTGGCCCATCATTTAAGCAAAGTTCGAGGTCCAGGTGTTGCGATTAGAGGCCATCTTCTGACTGGCCTCATTCCTCCACAAGGTCCATAGTTTTGGGGAAACAGCTTTCTAGAGGGCCTCATACCCATGTGTTGCACTTTGCTCATCAGAATCCATTGCCTCAACCAACACCTCTTAGTGGGGCCGTTGTTGGTTCTCAAAGGTCTCTCAACTACTTCAGTCCGTGGCCATCTCCCAAGACCATCTCCCCCCATTCAAGTAGTCCCTCAATGCCCAACTCACCTCTTGCCAACTAAGCATGACCTTAATCAAATAATTAGGAAGGACATTTACAGATAATATATCCAAGTCAAATGGACCGCACCTCTTAAGGTCTTGGGCCCAAAAATAGCCTTCAACTGTGAGCATTTTCTGGAGTTGGGAGATGGCCTGATTATTCAACAAAGATACACATGTAGACACTAGATGAATGCCCCAGGATCCCTCTTGGTCAGTTTCGTGTGGGTTCTCATGAACTCCAAGTTGAGACCTACCATCACATCCTGAGGCTGAATAGGGCCTTCCATCTTTGTCATACAAAAGAGACTAAGATGGAGGAGCACTTCATTTTCCACTACCCCGTCTATTATGAGATCAAAAAGAATGATATTATTACTTATTTCGTGACTCATGGAAATCCCTCTCCATTTTCTTCCAATAACCAAATCAAAGGTGCCTCACTCTTTATATGAGAGAAGTGCTCAATTTCTTATCTCAATCCTTAGGTGCTTCACTCTTTACATGAGAGAAGTGCTCAATTTCTTATCTCAATCCTTAGGTGCCTTACCCATGCAAGAGACTCTCCAAAGAATCACCTCATACATCTCAATTGTCCTATTGGATCAGAGTCACAAGTTGTGGATATAGGACCATGATACTTCAAATTCCATAGCAATGAAACCTCCAAAACCTCTCCAGGGGCCAGCATCTCTCCTCGAGACTTGTGTAGAGTTGTTGCTTCATGCAACAAGTGCCTCACCAATAGTATAGCATACAAACCAAATATCAGAGGACCTAGGATCTGTGACCCCTCGCTCCACACACTTCCATACAACCCAACCTGAGTAACCACAGTTCCACCTTGAGCTTCTTCCCCACAACCTTGGATGCTAGGAGAGTCAGAATTCCTTGCAACTATGCTCCCCACGAGATCATACAACCTAGCCCCTTTAGCCCCTATCACTCCCAGAGGTATCATATGACAAAGCATTGTTTACTTCACACAGGTGAATAAAAATGAGGAAGATACCCTTCCTCAACCCCAACTCTTGCACTTGGAAGCTAACTATAGTTGGCTTTGAAATACTCTCTTGGCTCAACATAGATACTTTGATCTTAACTTCTATCACTTCAACTTGTACTCTAGCATATAGCTTTCTTTTACGCTATCTTCCTATATTTATACCCATGTAATTTTCTTTGTTGAACGTAATTTTTCAGTACATTGACCTACCTATGTGGTCACTTGTTGGATATTAATAAAATTATCGTATCTTATTATCACATTCTTCTCTTCTCCTCCCCAAATATGTCATACTACCTATGTTGCACGAGGACCCGTCCCCCCAAAAAAACCCATGTACCTGACATTCCCACATTTTGGGGACTTGGAGACCCTTGGAAAATGTCTCCAAACTGCTAGGGACTCCATCAAGGACTCTGGGACTTGTTGGTTGTCCAAGACGTTCCGAGCAGATTTCAAGGACGTTCCAAACAGATTTCAAGGAAAGTTTGGGCAGATTTCAAGGAAAGTTTGGGCAGATTTCAGGGATATTCCCGGCATATATCCTCAGTTTTGACAATCATGGAAATTGATAATTGGACAATATGATTTTTTTTCCAACCATTATTTTTGTATTGCACTGAATCTAAATCTGTTGTACAGGTTGCAGCTCAAAACATGGGTTTTGTATGATGGGATTCAATTTGAGTTTCTAGTGATTTAAATATTGTATTTTCAGCAACAACATTACAACAAGCAAAGTTTTCATGTCAAAAAAACAAGAAATGCAACATTTCAAAGGGCTGATCCTTGTGGTTACTACTCTTGTTCTTCTCATTTTTCTGGTCATCTTAACTTTTACATATTGTACATGGGTTTCTAGAAGTCAATCAAGTCTAGTGCTTCCACCATCCCAACCCCGAGCATTGTGAAAACAATCAGATAGTAGTGACTTGGATTGGGTATTAAATGTTTAAAAAAATTCTTATTCAATCACCTTCTTAATCTGAAATATGGATCTAATCTCTTTACAGAACCAAAGTATTTTGTAGTGGTTTTCAACATAGCTGTAGAAATCTGCAAAACCTATTGAGAAGGTAATGCCTTTTAAGTTTTAACAGAATCATCATTAACAAGAAATATGAGGAAGAAAAGTTGCTATAGAGACAGTTCTCACTTAAGTTTTCTAAAGTTAAACTGCGTTTTGCTCATGTCTAGCATTCAATAATGGAATGTCACTAGGTTCTTTTTTAAATTGCTCGAGCTTTTTCAGAATTGGCAAGTGTAAGGGCTGTGCATAATACTATATAGTATACCTTGTTATGCTTACAAGCTTGAAGCAACTACAAATGTTTATGGTGAATTCTAAAATTTTAATACTTTTTTAATATATATATATATATATATATATATATATATATATATATATATATTGGATCCAGATCCTTCTCAAAAACATCTTAGATCCTACAAGGATCCCTATTTGGAAGGGATACAAAAGGAGTATCGAATCTGTTCTGGATATTTTTGGGATGAATTCCAACGTTCCATTCTTCTCTTCTCCTCCCCAAATATGTCATACTACGTATTGGATCCGTATCCTTCTCAAAAACATCTTAGATCCTACAAGGATCCCTATTTGGAAGGGATACAAAAGGATTGGTAATAGAATTGTATTGAATCTGTTCTGGATATTTTTGGGATGAATTCCAACATTCTATACTTAAAAAGGAAAGCAAAACATTAAACTTTTAAAGAAATCAACATCCACAATAATTTCAACTAGACAATCGAATATGTCATTAGACTTTATATGTGCCATATAGCCACCCATTAACTACACTTCCCTGCACAGAAATAACTTTTATCATGTAAAGTTATATATCTATTAATAGCCTCATGTTTGAAGAAATCTATCAAAAATATTTTTCTTTCCTGCTGCCTATAAAGCATTTGATGTGGAAGTATTAAGATATTTGACAATCTCTATTGTGTATTTAGTCAACCATTGTTCTGGCAGTCATTTTACAAATATTGATATTCAAAACGACAAAATATCGCATAATAGCTCATGTATGAAAATCCATTTTTGGAAATTGTGTAGGAATATTTTGACAATTAACTCTGCCTCTCCATGGATTTTTATTTAGAATTATTATCATACTATTAAAAAATATCATGTATATATAAACACGTCTGTATCTATGTATTTTTAGAGATGCTATGTCCAGCGATACCATATCCAAAATTTTCTACAAACTAACTTATACATTGATCAACTGCTCTGGAATGGAAAGTCATAACTAGCTAAAAAATTTTAATATAACAGACTAAAGAATAATATCCAGTACAACAAAGAGTTGTTTTTGAGCTTGGCCTGCAACTAAGCAGCAAAAGGAAATCAATTTAATGGATAAGACAAAGAGTCCAAACAGCTGAAACCTAATATAAAGATCCAGATGTCATATAATTTACCAAGAACCGCTACGAGCTAATACAAGCTGAAAATAACATTTATTTGCTAAAAGTGGCAATGGACTTTAAATCCTGAAAATATGATTACATACCTTGTAGATACCAGTTCTACCAGCCCAGACAATTTGATCCAATGCCAAAAAAGTTCCCAATAAAGCATTCTTTGACTGCAGACAACAACATACAATAGCCACATATACTGCTGAAAGTACACAAACTACTTATTTTCTGAAAAACGTTTTGAGAAGGATCAAAAGAAAAGGGTGTTGAGACAGAAATTACATACTTTTCCAAGAAGAATAAGAGGAAGGGGAGTTGTCTTTGGAGGTGGAGTAAGGAGAGCATGCAACTCATTAACATACTGCAAGTATGAAAACATATTCAGTTATCTTCTAGGGTTTAAAAGCATGAAAAGGGCATTTTAAAATGAATGATACGTAAACAAACCAAAATTTCCCCACAAAATGTATATAGCCAATAAGACAGATGACATATTCTCTGAAACCTAACATATGTCCTATGTTGCAAAGGTAGAGAAAGAGACAATGCGCTCTGTTGCCAAACTATGCATTTCAATCACTCTCTATGTTTAAGATGTATGTAATTGCATGCACCCTAGGAATCACAAAATGAGAGTACTCGTGCAAGACATCTGAATCAAATATCTCTGCATAATCCTACATGAAAACCCACAACAACATAACTCATGCCTGACATCTGAATCAGATATCTCTGCATAATCCCGCTTTACTGTCAAAAAGCAGGGCTCATAGAAGAAAATGGTAAACAAGCACTTTCACTATTGCACAACACAATAGATGCAGTCCCACATTATTATGCCACAAAAATGTGGAAAAATGATTAAGAAATGCAATAAATTAAAAAGTGCAAAGAGCAAATCTTCGACACAAAAGGTCAACAACAATAAAAGGCTTCCTTGCATTTAATGCACTATAAACAGAAGTTTCACCTTAAAAAGTCGAAAAACTTTCCGTGCCAAGCTTGTTGATTTGTCAACATTTTGGGCCGTACCAGGCTCACCATTACTGAGAAACTTAGAACCGTATTGAATAGCTCTACAAATCTTGTCTCTGGTTTCTGCTTTGCTCAAGTACAACACTAAGAATGCAAGTTCCGCTCTAGATGCATCTAGAGTAGTCATGATTGCTGTTTCAGGCTAGATTAGAGTTGCAACCCAAAATATGACCTGAGAAAAAGTGCAGACTAGTCACTTAATAGAATGAATAATACAAGATAAGTTTTAAAAATAATAGTATACAGCAAGCAGTAACTATTTAAAAAGTAATGATCAATAGTTGAATATGTACACGACAGTTTAAAAGCAGTCTTTCTATGTTAAATACTCAAGAGAAGACATGGACAGCATATTCTTTAAAAGCATTCTGAAGAAAAAATGTGAAACTTGAAAAAATGGAAAATCAAAATCGACAAAAGACATCCACAAGACATTGCAGCAAATGCATAATGTACCTAAATGTTAGTACATGATGTAAAACCAACTAAAGATCGTGATTAGAAATCAAATAAATAAATACATTTGGATCTTATGCAGTAAAGTTTACACAATCACTACTATAGAATACCACTTGAAGTGAACTTCTTAGATTAAAAATTTAAAAACAAAACACAAAAACAGAAGCTAAAAAAACAAAGAAAAATATGAAGATACATACATATTGTTATCACCGAAAAATCATTCACAGCAATATCAACAATGGTTGAAGAAAGTACCAGTGCAACATACCAATCAGCATACCTCCAACATTAACAGGATTCATTCAGGTAGTCACAAAACTATACAAATGGTTCCTTGAATTTCTGCGCAGTCACCTAAAGGCCTGCTTGCGCAGATCTGCGTGGGCTAACACAGTTGAATCTGCGCAAATTGCACGGGTTGCACAACTGTCTCCATAGAAACTCACACAGATGTGGAAACGGTGCATTAATGATTTTGGTCGGACCTCACCCACTTCCAGCCTAAGGTGTACCATGACAAGACGCCCAAATTGTTAAATTATGAGCTTGATTTCTTATGCGGATTATTTCTTTGAATTCTTCAACACCTTGCATGAGAACACTTGGATATCACCATGGAAGAGGAGCACTAGACTAACATGCTTTTAGAGAGCATACCATCCTAGAGAAGGGGCATTGAGCCTTAGGAGAGACTTGCTTGAATTGAACGGCATTTCATCTTGGGTGTTGGATAAACCCTAGTATGACACTTGTGCATCCTTGTATTGTAGAGCACTCCATGCGGGGTTGCCTTGTTGGTTACTTTTATAGACATAAAACCTTGTTTCATGTCAGCCTCCCTCCCCTATTATATATATATAAAGGGAGGAGAAATCTCTTGTAATCATTATCATCATTGTACTCTATTCTTTGTATTGTTTTGGAAAATTCTTCTAGAGAGCAAGACACTAGGGTTCATGGGGAAACCCTAGGAGCACGACATCAGGGTTCATTAAGAAACCCTAAGAGAAGACAAGGAGAGAGAGAGAGAGATACGTCTTGGATGTTCTTGGAGAGATTGCTCTTGTGATGCTATGGTTTGTGCCATATGCTTGTAAACCCTAGAGAAGAACATGACGATGGGGATGATGATGGTTATTATGGCTCTTGTTGTAGTGATTCAGATTGGATCATCATACAATTTGTCATCTATCTCGATACTTTCTGGGTGGGAAAAAAATGGAGGAATCAACTTGCAGGGTCGTTTTAGCAACAAGTCTCGATTTGGAATAGTAGGGTTGGAAACCATCTGAAACCTTCGGGGACCATTTTGAGGCATCAAATGACATTTGTTTTGGTCCAAAACATTTCTAGGATCAAGACAGCATATTCTACACATTGAGACCTTTCTAACGGTGCAAAAATCGCCTCAATCGGAGATCATATGCTAAAGTTATGCCTCACGCAAGGTTACCTACCTGGTTGACCACCATAGTATGAGTTGATGCCACATCAGCCCCCACTACTCACACGTGGGGCTTAGCCATGTGTGGACTGTTGAGATTTGGATACCTTGGAAAGTGATCCCCATGTGCTTATGAGTCTCTAAGCACAAAGGGGGAAGACTTTTACCCTCATACTTTACTTTATGATTCTAATTTCACTTTGACTTAGGAGTTTTAAGTCAAAAGTGAAATATGTCACTTAAGTTATAAAGTGACAATT
>JASDQU010372185.1:99051-112728 GCA_032191745.1 Picea mariana | reverse complement strand
CCAGGGTCATGTTGACCAAAAATACCTGTGTCAAATTTTGTGCATGTTTAGAAGTGTAGAACAGCATTTTAGAGTTTCAAGATCTAGAGGTAGTGTTATGTGTTTTAAGTTATATTGCATGTGCTAATATTGAGACAAGAAAACACTTGCAAGGGCACCTTAAAAGAGCACTTAAACTATAAAACATTGAGCAGAAAGTACATGACAGTTTGCTGTCCTAAAACAGCAAAAGAAGACAGCCAAACAGTTGAAACTTAGAGCCATACTAATGTCAAGGACAGACCTTAGTTGGCAGCCTCATAGGACCTCAGAATTTCAACATGGACTTTCAAGAATATTCTAGAAGGTCCAAAACCTTATCACTGATTGAAGAGTTGAGGAAGTCAAAACCCTAACCCTGGACGGCTATCGAGCTATGTGAAATGCCAAGCCGCTAGGAGAAAGGGTTCCATTCTTTAGCATTGTATTTGTTTCATAGTTGAGTAGAGCATCTACGAGTGGCATTTTGAGAGCATAATAGAGGAGAGATTTTGTAGTAGTCATACAAGCCACAGTGTCAAAGGCAACTCCACAGTGAGTGCCTTTTTCTTTATATTTGCATTTGAAGAAAAGAGAGCAGAACATAGGCCTCACCTTCTAGCTAGGTTTTCTCCCATATTGGGTTTCCCAGGATATATCTTGTGTTCATTTGTGTGGATGGAGTGTTCTTTTGCTCATTTCTTTAATTTTCATGTTTTAGTTATTTTCATAAACTCAAGCAATAAGCTAGTAATCATTAATCTGGGATCTAAAAAAGTAATTTGCATAATCTAAGATTTCATAATATTATAAGATTTGTTGGGACATGAAGAAGAGCTAACCTCTTGCATGATTTTGGAGCCCTGTTCTTATGGGATGTGAGGGTAGGGAAAGATCATGGAGAGACTAGCTTGGTGTGATGCCTTGCTTGGAATAAGACTCGGTTATTGCATCTTTGATGGTCTGAGGAGGACTTGGTGCTTGTGTTGATGCAAAAGGTGAAGACCTAGGTGTTGAGGACTCAAACCCTAAGATGGACTTGTAGACTTGGACGCTAGCGAAAGAGTTGTCTTACCATGTACTTGTGTGATGCAACATGACTAATGTTTGTAAACCCAAAGGAAGACAAGAATGCTAGTGTGGAGAGCTTGTGTGATACAAACCTGTTGTATCTACCAGAAAGGACCAGTGTTGATGCTAGCATGTTGTAGATCTTTGGTGGAGTGACAAGGTTTGGTTAGGAGTGATTCTTAGATAGGAGGAGTTGGTGGCTAGTGTTTTCTTATGATTTCCTTAGCTAGGGTTTGGAAAACTTGACTTGTACCAACTTTGTGATAACATTGTGGTATGTACTTGTACATCTTATATATATAGTGTGTGTGTGTACTTGCAGATTTTATTTTTAGCTTATGTTAACTTCATCATTGAGTAGGATTTCATCCCTTGTTGTTTATGTTGATTTGACATTTATATAGCTCAATTGGTTTGATGATTTCACACATAACTGGAAGATAAAGGAGCATATTTGTTGCTGTTATAATCTACTGTAACAAGACATTTCAGATATGTTATATGCATTTAAAAGTGTGCTCTAAGGGTTGTAGCATTGTCATATTGAAGTACACTCATATGATATTTATTCTCTTGAGCTTCTAGGTGAAATTAGGTTGAAGGTAAGTGAAATATTACTGCTATACTTTAATATTCGAGATCAGCCCTAAGGCTGGAAGTTCACAGGGACTAGATCCAGGAGACCTCAAGTAAATGAGGTAAAATTTCTGAATTTCATTAATTGCCAAATTATAAAAATTTCTACATGGTAATGGAGCTGATCTCACTAATATTGCCTTCTTGCTATTTTGAAGGTCGGATATTTTAGTTGATGTATCTGGGAGTGGTTGTTGGGTGGTGAAACCTTAGTGTGTGCTTGAGATGAGCACTCGTGAAGGGTTTGATGGGTTGAAACCCTAGTTTCTCTTGTGATGAGAGTGCATTTTCACATGTGGTAAGGTGGTATATCTATTTCATTGATAGCTGGTATGGATTTATTTTCAGCAGGTGCAATGCGCATGAGGAACTATGATAGATCGTTGACTTGTTCCAGTGGATGCCAATGTGTTCCCAACTATGATAAGTGGTAGATCTAATTGATTGTTCACTGGTATGGATTTATGTTCAGTGGGTTTGATGCCCAGGGGGGATCTGGGATGACAGTTGATTTGTTTTGATGAATGCTAGTGTGTTCTCACCTATGATAGATGGTTGTCTATTTTATTGGTGGCTAGTATGGATTTATTTTCAATGGGTGAGATGCCCAAGAGGACCCATGATAAGTGGTTGATTTGTTCCGGTGGGTACCAATGTGTTCTACTTCATTTATGGATGGCATAGGTTTTTTTAGCAGGTTTGATGCCCAGGATGACCTGTGATGAGTGGTTGACATGTTCTAGCACATGGAGAATTTACTTAGTTGATGGCTGGTATGCAATCTGTATTTCAGCAAGTATGATGCCCAGGAGGTTCTATCATAGGTGGTTGACATGTTCCAGCGGATACCAATGTTTGGAGTGGATTCATCCCTCTAATAGGCATGCTTAACCATTAGATCATTTGCTGATTTTTGGAGCCTAGGATGGGTTTATTCATTCTTTGATAGATTGATGATTATTGACTGATATGTTTTTGTTGAGTTGTCATGATGACCTTCCTCAATGTCAATGATTGTTTAGGATGGAGGGAGCTTCCAATGTTATCCTTTGGGGATAGTATTAGTTGTACATCATGTACACTTGTGGAGAAATTGATCTTGGATATGATAGCTAGCATGAAGCTATTGGTGATCTTGTGCACTTACCTATGGTGACGGAATTAGTGATTTGAGTCCAGGATTACCATTGACAGGAGTAGTGACAAGTACTAGGGGTAAAGTTGTTGGATTCTCTCAAATGAAGGGAGTTGACCGTGATGTCACTCTTGCATCGAGTTTCTCTCAAAAAGACAAAGGCGTGAGAGAGATTCTCATGTTCAGGTTTGATGGTGCCCCAGAAAGAACCATGAGACAAATCAAGAAACCTAAACCATTCTCTAGTTATATGGCTTTGATGTGTGATCTCATAGAGAAGGAGCCTACTTGCTTTGAAGAAGCCATTCAGAAGAAAGAATGGGCAGATGCCATGACAAAAGAATACCAATCCATTATAAAGAATGATGTATGGGAAATAGTTCCCAGACCGAAGAACAAAGATGCGGTATCTTCTAAATGGTTATACAAGATAAAACATGTTGTTGATGGAAGTATTGAAAAACATAAAGCAAGGTTTGTAGCTCGTGGCTTTTCTCAAAAGGAAGGCATTGATTATGAAGAGACATTTGCTCATGTAGCCAGATACACTTCTATCAAAACCATCATAGCTCTTGCAGTAGTTACACCAGATGGATGTAAAAATAGCCTTCTTAAATGACATCATTGAAGAAGAAGTGTATATAGAACAACCTCAAGGATTTGAAGTTGAAGATAGAAAGACTCATGTCTGCAGTTTGAAGAAGGCTCTGTACGGGTTGAAGCAAGCTCCTAGAGCTTGGTATGGAAGAACTGACAATTTCCTGACGAGCTTGGGCTTTACCAAGAGTAAAGTTGATTCTAACCTTTACTTCAAGGTTATGAATGATGAGCCAGTTATATTGTTGATGTATATGGATGACTTATTCTTAACTGGAGAAGAAAAGCTCATCACTAATTGTAAGAAGAAGCTCGCTGCAGAATTTGAGATGAAAGACCTATTATCGGACAGTTTGTAGTTAGGATGATAGATGGATGAAAGAAGGTCAAACCGGCGTAACTGAACCAATCCCACCACTGTCACCTCAATGGGAAGGTTATTTCTATTTAGGGAGGTAAGGCCCAGGGGAGACGTCCCCAGTGACCTGGGGTTTTGAGAAGGCAAAGGGATTAGAAAGGCTAAGTGATAATAATCGACCTCACAAGTCACCACCTGATCAGAAAGTCTGGCTTATAGCCAATAAAGATAACCAGAAGTAGTAACCAAGAAGTATCCCTGCCCAAGAACAAAGCAACAATGAAACTACATGTGCAAGCTTGCTTGTTGGTTAGTACTTCATATAATCAATGACTTTATGATAATAAGCAATTGAGCAATAATATTGATGAAGTAAATCAATGTTTATACAATAGCAATCATTACACAATATCACTTCTCAATAAATGCTAATGAAACTTGGCATTCAATGTAACAAAATCAACACTTCATAAACAATGCCTTAACCAACCATTCAATTGCTTTAAAAGTAAAACGAAAGCTGCACAAAGGTGTTTTATAGCACAAGAAGGTGACGACAGCAATAGGGTTAGTAGGATTAGTCTAGGCTAGGGTTAGTAAGAGTTAGGGTTTGTTCGAAGTATTTAGAAGTTGTTTAAGATCAAAGTACTCAATGCAATAGGTCTTAGACCAGTGCGTTACTAGGGCATATGGTGTCAAAAGAGGACGCAAAAGCTGAAGGACTAATTGATAGAGAAACCAAAGATAAGAGGGTCAAGTGTTGAGGTGTTGCTAAAGCAAGGCCTCAACAACAAAACCCTAGGGGAGAGAGGCTCACTTTGGTGTAGAAACCCTAGGCCTCAGTGCTCTCTCCTCCTTTAGCTCAATGGAAAAAACGGGTAGCTTAAATAATGATTGATCTAAGACAAGAGAGTTTGTGAGTGATGTGTTGCTAAAGCAAGGCTTCACTAGACAAACCCTAGGGAAAAACGGCGCACCAGGTGTAGGCTACCCTAGGCCTTGGTGCGTCTCTCTCCTTCTTAGCTCAACAAGGATAAAACGGCTAGGCTAGAAGATAAGAATAGAGTGTTGCTATGGCAAGGCTCTATCTTCTTCAACAAATAAAATGGCTTAAAATCTTGCTAGGGACATGAGACAAGAACCTTTAGCATGTGCTTGTCACCTAGGGTTCAATTCAACAAATTATAATAACAAATGCAAGAAAACAACACTACAACAATTCAATCAAGAAGTTTTGCAGAAATTCACTTACATTTAACCAAGAAATCATATAGCAAACCCTAGTTGTAATACCTTCCACCAAGAGAAATGTCAAAAATGCCAAGAAAAGTCTTCCTTCAACAAGTGCGCCTCAAAATTTCAGCCAATAACCCTAAGAAGGGCGCAAATTTCAGACCTCACTAATGAGTGAGTGAGAGATGATGAAAAACTGAAGGTGAAAACCCTCAATATATAGTGTACCAATGACCTCAATTACATTTTAGGTCATTAAAAGGCCGACAAGGCCAAAATACCAAAATCATACTGTTTTACATTAAATGCTTAAATTAAAATCCTAATCAAGCAATAGAGAGACGTCATCCCCTTTCTAGGGTGACGTTAGCCCCTTCTAGAGCAAATGCAGCCACCTGGAGCAAAATGTTAGCCCTCCTTGGGCTTCTCCAAGCTGCCTCCCAAAATGTCCATAACATTGGGTGACATCATGGGCATCCTAGGAGACATCCTAGGCCTTCCAAGGCCAACGTTCCTATGGAGAGAGCTCAACCCCCCCAGGTATAGGTCTGCTCAGCTGCCTCTAGTGGATTCTTCTGCTCTTCCCTAGTACAAATGCTCTGCCCTGTCTCTGCCCCCTGCTAGGGTCTCAGCATCCATTTGGTGGGCTCTTCAGCCCCATGGAGGTCCAAACTGATCATCTCCCCATGTGTACCTGTCCAACATGGTACCTGTTCGTCGAGCATGATCCTACACATCAACAACTACGCCCTCCATGGGCTCATAAGTCACAGGGATCATAGCAATGTCAATCACATCTAATCATCAATATTAATTAAACATGTGCATAAAACCCCTTTACCCCAGTCTAGTGCTCAAAGACATTATACACGTCTGCAATACAAGTTTGGGAGAAGTGACAAAACGTCCTATTGGGCTAGAGTATATTGGAAAAGGGTTGTTCCTGGAAAGGATCAAATCCAAGTCATGCAAGTAGGTGAGGTGGACGAGGATGCCTGGGAAAAAGATGCAGTGATAGCAAGGATGACTTGTCGGTGGGTGCCTCTGTAGAGGGTGAGTTGTACTTGTCATGGATGTAATGTTTCCAAGCCCATTCATGCCTTTTAATCTTCATTTTTTCCAAGATGCTAATCAAAGGACACTACCCTGGCTTGGTGACCAGTGGTAGTAATGTTAACCACAAACATTTCACGGAAATGAGAAGGTTGGCTCGTGATGAGACCCCCTTTCTCTTGGCTATGCCACCAAGAGCCACTACCTTGGCGTGGTGACCAAATGCCAGTAGTGTCATACCGCTAGATGCTCATGTACCTAATAGGCTGGCTCGTGATGAGACCTCCTCTCCTCTAAACAGGTCTTGTCTTATTGTTTTTTATCTTTTTATTGCTTTTTCTCTCAAGAAGCTAGTCAAGGGACACTGCCCTCGCTTGGTGACCAGAGGTGGCAATGTTACCCACAAGTACTTTCACGGAAATGAGAAGGTTGGCTCGTGATGAGACCCCCTTTCTTTTGGCCATGCAACCAAAAGCCACTACCCTAGTGTGGTGACCAGATGTTGGTAGTGTCATACCGTTGGGCACCCATGGACCTAATGAGTTGGTTCGTGATGAGACCCCCCATCCCTCAACTAGGTCTTGATTTATTTTTTACAGGTCCCTCTGTTTCTTGCTGAGAAGCCTTTTATTGTTTTCTCGGGGATCCCTGGGTGAAGCATCTCAAGGTTTTATTCTTAGGCTTTTATTTTCAGCTGCTTTTATCCCCCAGGCCTTTAGCCCATTCTTCCCACAAGGTAAGGTACAACCCCTAAATGATTGGCCAACCCTATGCCCAGACCAGTTTAATGGGATGGGTGAGCAGGAAATAAGGTGGAAAATGGTATGTATGACGGGAACGGACAATGGCTTTTCAGAAATCCCCCCAGTGGCAACTCAAAACCTATGGACATAAGCTCGCTAGGGCATCCTGTCATTCCCCCCAGACATGGTCAAGTGGACAAGCATAAGATCCAAGCACCTGTTAGAAACAAAGGAATCATATGCACATATTCAAAGGTTTTGAGGATTAGAGTGACACATACCATGATACCCGGACTCATTACCTCATGGAGCAAGAACCATCTTTGATGCAGGACCAAGCCGGAGGTGATGGATGTTGTTGTTGCTGCTGACAAAGTGGAGGCGCTGAAAGGGAGAAAAGATGGGCCCTCCAGGGCCATGCTCAAGTCGATCTTACTCTCGGTACTCCATGTCTAGGACCTGTGGGCCTCGAGACATAATCTCCTAGTTATCCCTGAAAGTGGGGGATAACATCTGGCTCCAACTCGGGGACATGTCCTCACCGTAGAGCGCATGAGAACCTCAGCATCTCTGGCATAACCTGCAACCCGCTTGATCTCAATAGCAAACATCAATAATCATTTGGGGTGGTGATACCACCCCAGCATATATATATATATAACTGAAATAAAGCAATCATAAGTGTGAATGTGAAAGCGAACTATTCTTACATGCAATGCAGATGGTATAATAAAATGAATGCAAGATGCCTACCTACTTACATGTACTTACCTGTTGGATGGATGTTAGGTGTAGTCAAATGACCAGTGAAACTGATCCAACAGTGTCCCACAATACCTGCCTTTGTGCTTCATCATAAACCAAAACAGTGACAATTTAAGCACAAAAATGACATGGGTTAGAATATATATCATATCATCGGAAACCACAAGGTCTAACTCATGGAGGTGGGTGGGAGGGATAAAATCATGCCAAGTCAATCTTTGAGGAAAGTACTCAATCCACTTCAGGAAGAGGTCATGAAAAGTCCAAGGTTCAGAACACTGACTCAAAAGGTCGACAAACTGGCTACCTAGGACGTCCGCACACTCTGAAGCTCGGGAAGGGATCAACAAAGATCTAGCAGGCGATTGGCAAACTCTCAAGGGAAAGTTGAGAAACTAAGATGATAGACTTAAACTTGTAGTATTCAACCAACCCTCGGACCCCAGGGTTTGCCTCAGAGGAAACTCAATACAAAAGATATAATTCCCAACTACACCTTTAATGATACAGCAAGGTAAAGTAATAAGAGGTGGCTTGAGAAAGATGTCATGAGAATCCTTCTTTGGGCAAGCATTGTTCTCACTCCTATCAAAACCTGAGCACAGTGGTGGTTGATAATCACCTTCATAGAATAAATCCAAGTGCTCGGAGAAGTACTCATCAAAATCCTCAAGGTAAGACTGAAAATTGTCAGGAAAATATGGTACTAGGTCAACCTTGGGTGTTTGGGGAGCATCGGTAAATATATCATCCCCTTGTTGCCAAAAATCAAAGGTAATCTGTCGTGACAACTGTGAAGGCAACAGTTGGGAATGATTCTCAATGTCGTAAATGGGATCCATATCAAAACCAACTATATCCCATCTACGTCTTCCAACATGTATGAACTCATCAATATCAACTACGTCAGTATCAGCATCATAACATGGAGGATTCAAAACATTCAAAGGCTCACCCATCTCCTTCTCTTTTCCCAAGTGATAAAACGGAGAATCATTAGAATCATGGATAGGAGGGTGACTTACAATGCTTGTTTCTTCTTGTGTAGGGGCTTCGAGGACTTGGGTATCTTCAACATGCATTACTGTCTTATCCTCATGAGTTGTCCCTTCACTTTCAATTGTACAACAAGGACGATCCACTCCTTTCAGGGATTCCATTTCTCCTTCACTCTCTGAATCATGGAACAAGGTATCACCAAAATCCTAAAAAGGAAAGAAACTTACCTCATTGTCTTGTTGTTGCACAGGTGGAAAAGGCTTGCAGATTGCTTCATCAGGAGGAGGGCATTTTGACACTTCATCATCTTGTTCAGGTTCCAGCTCCTCAGTTGTGTTTTCAACGATCCCTTGCTCTTGGAAAACCTTATCAAGAGCTTTCCCCTTAGTATTTTGTTGGTCAATAACTTGTTCCCCTTCTTCTTGGAAATCAACAATAAAATTTTCAAGGGAAACTAGTTTCTCCAAACTGAGAGTGTCTGAGGTATCTTCAGGGTCATTGAAGTTGGTCCCTAAGGGGAAGGTTTGTTTCTTTCTGGACCAAAAGATATTTGCTTCGATTTGCATGGCCAACTTACAAACTTCATGGAGTGTTTTTGGCCTCTTTTTGCTTAAGAGAAACCCTAGATGCACCAAGAGTGCATTGTTAAAGATATCCACGAGGTACTTGTCTTCAGGATAATGGTCTCTAGGAATCTGATATAGCAATCTTTGAAATCTATGGTGGAAGTCCTAGACAGTCTCATCTTTAGTTTGTTTTGCATACTCGAGTTCTTTTAGTAACGGCTGGATATCTTCCAATTTCATACCCCAACTTTTGAGAAAGCTTTCTTCCAATTATTCCATAGTCGTGATGTTGGCATTGGGAAGGTTGTCATACCACTCCCTAGCATTGCCATAAAGAGTGGCAGAGAAAAGCTTCATAACCAAATCTTCAACATCATCACTGACAGGATGGAGTTGAAAGAAAGCCCAAAAATTACTCATGTGAAAGTCAGCGCTTTCCCCATCACTGCCAGTGAATCTAGAGAGCCACTTTTCGTACTTCGAGGGCATTTTTCTAGGGTATCCTGGGATTTTACTCATGTCTAAAGGCTTGTAGTTTCCCGGATCCCATTGTGAAGTCATATTTGGCTTCGTCATCAATGGAGTCGCCAGATAATTTTCTTGAAACTATCAAAAGATAAGGGAAAACACCCTAAGTGGAGTCGCTAGGTAAGCTTGTAAGATAGAGACTCTAGAGGCAAGGCTTACCGAAAAGTGTCGTCTTGAGGAGAATCGACCCAGTGTTCCTCGGCAACGGCGCCAAAATGTTATCGCATAGTTTGTAGTTAGGATGATAGATGGATGAAAGAAGGTCAAACTAGCGTAACTGAACCAATCCCAGTCACCTCAATGGGAAGGTTCTTTCTATTTAGGGAGGTAAGGCCCGGGGGAGACGTCTATGGTGACCTGGGGTTTTGAGAAGGCAAAGGGCTTAGAAAGGCTAAGTGATAATACCCCCTCACAAGTCACCACTTGATCAGAAAGTCCGGCTTATAGCCAATAAAAATAACCGGAAGTAGTAACCAAGAAGTATCCCTACTCGAGAACAAAGTGTTAATGTTTAAGCCATTATTATAGTTCTTTGCATTTCAATAGATAACAGATACATAAGACAAGATCACTGAGAAATACACAATCACAAGAGACACAGCATTTATCCTGGGAAACCCTCTAGGGGAAGAAAACCCAGCAAAACTTCCTTATTATAGATAGCCAATACAATGCCAAGAGATAACTCAAGCAAATATAGAAAGTCCTCTCCTAAAGATGTGCCTCTCTCTTCTCCAACTGCAGTTCCGAAACTTGTCTCTCAATGAGCAAGTGAAGTGTGTCTAAGTGAGGCTCTAGCCTCCTTATTTATACAAGACTGGCACGTGTGGGAGTGTCCTTTCACTGGCAGGGCCGACTTCTTCTACTGGGTGGTTATAACCACCTTTATTATATTTTGGGGCCTCTTTGATATATTTTGGGGCCGACTTCTCTTTCTGCCTATTACAATTATATTATGACCAATCCGCAAAAGGGGATTTGGTCCTTTTACAATAGTCGACATGATCAATCCACAATGGGGATTGATCCAATAAATAATATATCAAATAATAATAAGAATGCACTTTGCAGTTACATTATTTCAACACTACCCCTTAACAAGAAGGGTATTCTTCAATAGCATCAGACGAGAGAGAGGCCTTTATCATCAACAGCATTAGGAGGACATCATCATCAATATCATCTTGGAACACTGATTGGCGTATCTATAAATCATCAGAAGTTTTCTTCATTGATAGCATCGTCATTCTCAAAGGAATGCAATCATCATCTGCATCATTATGTAATAGTATAAAACTAATACATCATCATCACAGCACGAGGCTGGATCATCATCATAATACTAGACTGGCTTTACGTCACAGCTATCAAGCCGGAAGCACAGTTCCACTCTCATCTCATAGTCTTGCTTTACGTCACGGCAATAAAGCTGGAAGCAAGATACTCGTCTTGCTTTACGTCACAGCAATCAAGCTGGAAGCAGGATACTAGACTGGCTTTACGTCACAACTATCCAGCCGTAAGCACAGTGCTAGTCTCATCTCATCGTCTTGCTTTATGTCACATCTGTCAAGCCAGAAGCAAGATGCTCGTCCTGCTTTACGTCACAGCAATCAAGGTGGAAGCAGGATACTAAACTAGCTTTACGTCACAGTTGTCAAGCCGGAAGCTTAGTATTGGTCACATCACATCTTCTTGCTTTACGTCACAGCTGTCAAGCCGAAAGCTCAGTACTAGTCACATCACATCTTGCTTTACGTCACAACCATCCGGTTGGAAGCAAGATACTAGACTGGCTTTGCGTCACAGCTGTCAAGCCAGAAGCTCGGTACTAGTCACATCACATCTTCTTGCTTTACGTCACAGCAATGAAGCTGGAAGCAAGAGATGTCTCATCACAGCAACTACTCCCCCTTTCAAGGAAGGTCCTTTCGGACTATACCAAGCTTATCTCAAAAGTGCTCAAACTTTACACGAGATAGAGGCTTGGTCAACACATCAGCAACTTGTTCATCCGTGCTAACGTACTGGAGCTTTATGGCTCCCCTCTGCACCATGTCACGGATGTAATGATATCGAATCTCTATGTGCTTCGACCTATCATGGAATACGGGATTCTCTGTCATCTTTATGCAGCTCTGGTTGTCACATAGGATCGTGGTTGTTTTCATCTCTAGGTCAAATAGGTCCGTCAACAACTTTCGAAGCCATATAGTTTCGCAGCTGGCAGAACATGCAGCAATGTATTCTGCTTCCACTGTGCTGAGAGCAATGTTGGATTGCTTCCTACTCTGCCACAAGATCATGGATGATCCCAAACTGAAACAGCATCCAGAAGTGCTTTTCCTGTCAGAAACACTTCCTGCCCAATCTGAATCAGTGTACCCACTCAATGTGAAATCATGATCTCCATCATAACTGAGACCACAATCTAATGTACCCTTAAGGTACCTCGTCACATGTTTTGCAGCCACAAGGTGAACATGTCTGGGTTCTACCAAAAACTGACTCAAGGTGTTCACGGCAAAACAAATGTCTGGTCTGGTGTTCGTCAGGTACATCAGCGATCCTATAATCTGTCTATACAACGTGGCATCAATTAATTCTGACGAAGTATTGACCAGCAGCTTCAGCTTCGCTTCCATGGGTGTAATCGTGGGCTTTCACTCTAACATGTCGAATCTCTTCAAGATTTCGACTGCATATGTCCCTTGGTTAAGGAAGATTCTCTCTGGACTCTGCCATACCTCAAGACCTAAGAAATAGTGCATTAGGCCAAGGTCTTTCATCTCAAATTCTGAAGCGAGTCTCTTCTTACATTCAGTGATGAGCTTTTCTTCTCCAGTTAAAAATAAGTCATCCACATACAGTAATAGTATTACTGGCTCATTGTTCATGATCTTGAAGTAGAGATTAGAATCTGCTTTACTCTTGGTAAAGCCTAAGCTCGTCAGAAAACTGTCTATACGACCATACCAAGCTCTAGGGGCTTGCTTTAATCCGTATAAGGCTTTCTTCAATTTGCAGACATGAGACTTTCTGTTTTCAACTTCAAATCCTTGAGGTTGCTCTATATACACTTCCTCTTCGATGACACCATTTAGGAAAGTTGTCTTCACGTCCATCTGGTGTAACTTCCACTTCATCTTAGCTGCAAGAGCTATGATGGTTCTGATCGAAGTGTATCTAGCTACAGGAGCGAATGTCTCTTCATAGTCAATGCCTTCTTTTGAGAAAAGCCACGAGCGACAAATCTTGCTTTATGCTTCTCAATACTTCCATTAGCAGCATGTTTTATTTTGAAGAGCCATTTGGAGGATACCACATCTTTACTCTTCGGTCTGGAAACTAATTCCCATACTTTGTTCTTTATTATGGATTGGTATTCCTCTGTCATGGCATCTGCCCATTCTTTCCTCTGAATGGCTTCTTCAAAACAAGTAGGCTCCTCCTCTAGAAGATCACACATCAAAGCCGTATAACTCGAGAATGGCTTTGGTCTTTTCCCCTGTCTCGTAGTTCCTTCAGGAACACCATACTTCTCTCCATCTTGAATAAGCTCTCTAGCACAAGCTGGCTTTCTTTTATGGAGGATCGTCATCTGAGGAGGTTCTTGAACTTCTAATATATCATGGTCTTCTAGAATTTCCTCATCAGGGGAAGTTACGACTTCCCTCACTGGTTCTGCGGCTCTGGGAACCTCCCTCACTGCACTTCTGGGGATTACGGGTTCCTCTTCATATACTTCTTCAAGCTAGCATCTTCTTGATTTCTTGAGCGCTGCATCTTCATCAAAGGTCACATCCCTGCCGATCTCAATGTGACGGTGACCTGGTATATAGATTTTGAAGGCCTTGGAGACCTCACAGTATCCCACAAATATTCCCTTCTTTCCTGAAGGTTCTAGCTTGTTTCTCTTCTCTTTTGGTATATGAATAAATACTAGGCAGCCAAATATTTTGAGATGGCTTCCCT
>JASDQU010372185.1:69032-98951 GCA_032191745.1 Picea mariana | reverse complement strand
TCTCCATCTATAAAGGCAACTCTAAAGCCTTTCTTTTCTAAAGCTGAAATGGAGAGTAGGTTCTTTGTCAAACCTTCATTTTTAGTGAATTCCCTTAATTCAATTTGCAGTTTGATTCTCCCATTCCCTTGATGGGATATTGGTAATCATCTCCAAGTGTCACTTTCTCAGAAAACTTCTTTTCTAAGATACAAGAGAGAATGTCTCTTTGTCCCGTCATGTGCTTGGATGCACCACTCTCAATGAGCCAAGTGTCCTCTCCAGGTGTTACGGATCCTGAGAGGGCCGAGATTAAGACATGGTCTTTGATCTGCTCTATTATCATCTTTACGGGTGGCTCTTCATCTTCGACTACATGGGCATGGTGCCTCTTATGTTTTCTCTTGTATTCTTCTCATCTAGCTGGACAGAATTTTGCAATGTGTCCCATCTTATCACAATGGTAGCATTGTACAGATGAGTAATCTCTTTCCTTTCGTTGTCCTTTCTTCTGAAATCTCCTTAGATGAGATTCTTTATTATTGAATTTGTTTGGCGGCTAAGGCTCTTTATGAGTCTCCTTTTGGAAGTAGGGTTTCTTCCTTCCTCTTTTGGTGTGAGTAGCTAGGGCTTGATCATCATCTCTTGCCAGTAGCGCTTCACGGTTAGTTACTCTTGTTTCTTCTTGGATGCATTCTTCCCATAGACTATCAAACTTCAGTTTCTCTGTTCTGGCACATATCGTTTGGATCAATGCATCCCAAGGTCTTGTGAGACCATTTAGGACCGTCATTATGAGTTCGTCTTCGTCTATGGTATCTCCAATCGCTTCTAATTGTTCTTTGTATTCTAAGATTATGGAGAAATATTCATGAATTGTTTCTCCTTTCTGCATCCTTGTATTCTTCAGTTGAGTTCTTAGATTCATCTTCCGATTTATGTTCTTTCCTTCATACAGNTTCATCTTCCGGTTTATGTTCTTTCCTTCATACAGTCTGGTCAAGGCATCAAACATTTCTTTCGGAGTCTTCTTAGATGACACATAAGGAATCAGGTGGTCTTTGATTGAATCTACAATGATTCTTTTGGCCCTGATTGTGTCCTTTTGATGCTTGGTTTTTTCTGCAGCATCGTCGGGTTCCGGAATTTCTCCTTTGACGAATTTTGCTAGGTCATTCTCTTCAAGAACGAATCCAATCCTATACTTCCAAGCACAGAAGTTTTCCACACCTTCCAGCTTGTCAACAAGCTTAGTGCTTGCAGACATCTTTTACCTAGAGCTAGGAAAATGAACGAAAAATGAAAATGCTCAAAATCAAATTCTGAACTTACTAGGAGGTGCGCTTGGCTGAGGCGAGTAGCCTGGTGTGTTTGGATCTGAGAAAATCCAACTTTTGCTCCTCCAAATTTGATCTGCGTATTTCTAGACTGGTGCTTCTGGTTTTTTCGTACCTTTGGTACTCTAGTACTTCTGGTACACTGGTTTTCTGGTACTTCTGGTACTTTGTGAAACTAAGGTTTCACTTTTCGGGAGATCTAGCCACTGAAAAGGTGCGCTGAGAGTGCCAAAGTAATCCTTGGGGGAGGGCGCACTTTGCTAGATAGTTTTAGGGCTGAAATGCTTCACCATCAAAAAGCCCTAATTTGCATGTATGGCTACAGTGACGTTTTTCACTCTTGTGAAAGATGCTTTCTTCAGCTTGGCTCTAATACCATATTAATGTTTAAGCCATTATTATATTTCTTTGCATTTCAATAGATAACAGCAACATAAGACAAGATCACTGAGAAATACACAATCACAAGAGACATAGCATTTATCCTGGGAAACCCTCTAGAGGAAGAAAACCCAGCAAAACTTCCTTATTATAGATAGCCAATACAATGCCAAGAGATAACTCAAGCAAATACAAAAAGTCCTCTCCTAAAGATGCATCGCTCTCTCTTCTCCAACTGCAATTCCGAAACTTGTCTCTCAATGAGCAAGTGAAGTATGTCTAAGTGAGGCGCTAGCCTCCTTATTTATACAAGACTGGCACGTGTGGGAGTGTCCTTTCACTGGCAGGGCCGACTTCTTCTACTGGGTGGTTATAACCACCTTTATTATATTCCAGGGCCTCTTTGATATATTCTGGGGCCGACTTCTCTTTCTACCTATTACAATTATATTATGACCAATCTGCAAAAGGGGATTTGGTCCTTTTACAATAGCCGACATGATCAATCCACAATGGGGATTGATCCAATGAATAATATATCAAATAATAATAAGAATACACTTTGCAGATACATTATTTCAACACAAAGCAACAATGAAACTACATGTGCAAGCTTGCTTGCTGGTTAGTACTTCATATAATCAATGACTTTCTGATAATAAGCAATTGAGCAATAATATTGATGAAGTAATTCAATGTTTATACAATAGCAATTATTACACAATATCACTTCTCAATAGGATGTTAATGAAACTTGACATTCAATGTAACAAAATCAACACTTCATAAACAATGCCTTAACCAACCATTCAATTGCTTTAAAAGTAAAACGAAAGCTGCACAAAGGTGTTTTATAGCACAAGAAGGTGACAGCAGCAATAGGGTTAGTAGGATTAGTCTAGGCTAGGGTTAGTAAGAGTTAGGGTTTGTTCAAAGTATTTAGAAGTTGTTTAAGATCAAAGTACTCAATGCAATAGATCTTAGACCAATGTGTTACTAGGGCATATGGAGTCAAAAGAGGACGCAAAAGTTGAAGGACTAAGTGATAGTGAAACCAAAGACAAGTGGGTCAAGTGTTGAGGTGTTGCTAAAGCAAGGCCTCAACAACAAAACCCTAGGGGAGAGAAGCTCACTTTGGTGTAGAAACCCTAGGCCTCAGTGCTCTCTCCTCCTTCTTTAGCTCAATGGAAAAAATGGCTAGCTTAAATAATGATTGATCTAAGACAAGAGAGTTTGTGAGTGATGTGTTGCTAAAGCAAGGCTTCACTAGACAAACCCTAGGGAAAAACGACTCACCAGGTGTAGGCTACCCTAGGCCTTGGTGCGTCTCTCTCCTTCTTAGCTCAACAAGGATAAAACAGCTAGGCTAGAAGATAAGAATAGAGTGTTTCTATGGCAAGGCTCTATCTTCTTCAGCAAATAAAATGGCTTAAACTGTTGGTAAGAACATAAGACAAGAACCTTTAGCATGTGCTTGTCACCTAGGGTTCAATTCAACAAATTATAATAACAAATGCAAGAAAACAACACTACAACAATTCAATCAAGAAGTTTTGCAGAAATTCACTTACATTTAACCAAGAAATCATATAGCAAACCATAGTTGTAAATTGTAATACCTTCCACCAAGAGAAATGCCAAAAATGCCAAGAAAAGTCTTCCTTCAACAAGTGCGCCTCAAAATTTCAGCCAATAACCCTAAGAAGGGCGCAAATTTCAGACCTCACTAATGAGTGAGTGAGAGATGATGAAAAATGAAGGTGAAAACCCTCAATATATAGTGTACCAATGACCTAAATTACATTTTAGGTCATTAAAAGGCCGACAAGGCCAAAATATCAAAATCATATTGTTTTACATTAAATGCTTAAATTAAAACCCTAATCAAGCAATAGAGAAACGTCATCCCCTTTCTAGGGTGACGTTAGCCCCTTCTAGGGAAAATGCAGCCTCCTAGAGCAAAACGTTAGCCCTCCTTGGGCTTCTCCAAGCTGCCACATGTGTCAACACTGCCAAAGCTACCTCCCAAAACGTCCATACTGTTGGGTGACATCATGGGCATCCTGGGAGACGTCCTAGGCCTTCCAAGGCCAATGTTCCTGTGGAGAGGGCTCAACCCCCCTAGGTATAGGTCTGCTCAGCTACCTCTAGTGGATTCTTCTGCTCTTCTCTGGTACAAACGCTTTGCCCTGTCTCTGCCCCCTATTGGGGCCTGAGCATCCATCTGGTGGGCTCTTCAACCCCATGGAGGTCCAAACTGATCATCTCCCCATGTGTACCTGTCCAACATGGTACCTGTCCGTCAAGCATGATCCTGCACATCAACAACTACGCCCTCCATGGTCTCATAAGTCACAGGGATCATAGCAATGTCAATCACATCTAATCATCAATATTTATTAAACATGTGCATAAAACCCCTTTACCGCAGTCTAGTGCTCAAAGACATTATACACGTCTGCAATACAAGTTTGGGAGAAGTGACAAAACGTCCTATTGGGCTAGAGTCTATTGGAAAAGGGTTGTTCCTGGAAAGGATCAAATCCAAGTCATGCAAGTAGGTGAGGTGGACGGGGATGCCTAGGCAAAAGGTGCAGTGATAGCAAAGATGGCTTACTCCCTAGGCAAAGGTCACAACACCCTAGGCAATGTCTAAACTCCCAATGCAGGGATCACAATTCCCAAGGCAAACAGCTCCTCAAAAGCCGCAATGTATGTGTCACGAAGCCATCAATGAGGAAAGTGGAGTGCTCCTCATGATCAAGTGCCAAAACATGTCAAGTCAATCATGAAAACCCTAGGCCACTCCATTAAATCATGAAATCCATATGTAAAAGATGGTGAGCACTCTATCAAACATCTTTATAGGAGCAAGATAAACATGTCATGTACTAGGGTACTCCTCTATAAGAGCCACATCTCATCATGCAATATCAATGCCATGAGTAAGCCTCCGTATAAATGTGCAAGTACCATGATACCAAGATTACTCATGTGAAGCAAAGTGCAAGCATCTTCATCTAATAAGTTGATCCAAAAGGCATGCAACATGAAGAGCACCAATAGATGGGCCATCCACCAATGACATATCATAGCACCAAAGGTGATGTTACAATTATCCATATGAGCATCAAGTGCAACCATGAAGAGAGAACTCAGTCCCACCACATAAGCCACTGAACCAATCTGTAACATCTCATGCAACATCATGATGAGGTAAGCAGATCCATAATCATCAACATGCTCAACCAAAATGCACCATCTCCAAGCAAAATATACCTCAAGTCCTATTAGCATCCCAATGTAACACCCTAAAAAATCTTGTCATGTGATGAGAATCACAAATTTACCTCTCATGCAATATGAGGTCCAACTTGGGGACATGTGCTCTTTGAAGAAGAGTGCATGAAAACCCTAGAATCTCCAATGGTATACATTCAGAAGATCTTCCAAGCAAAATGAAATAAAACCATATGGCGTGACGGATAAAAAATTCATACTAACTACCCATATCTCGTACAAACTACCCATGGGAGTATGGTCTTGTTAACCCCTAGATTTTAACAATGAAAGTCTTGAGGGTTAAGAGCCAGCATGCAGCACTTTGGTTGGCATACTGAGATTTTCCCAAGGTTTTAGTACTTATGTTGAGCAGGAGGTTGGTTCACACAGGAGGTTGGTTCACACACGAGGTAGGTACATGACCAGTACAGGGTTGCTTAGTTTAGAGTCACTGTCTACTTGGTTTCAATGCATTTTTTAGAGAGAGATGTATACATATAGGTGTTGCTACTTTTTAAGAGGCACGGTTTGAATTGGTCTCCTGACAGTTTGGGGCAGTTTAGAGCATATAGTATGTGTCCTTGCATGATTCTAGGCCCGATGACACTTTTTCCAGGCAACATGCAGGAACTTGCTATTTTTGGCAGGTTGTGATCCAAGCCCCAGATTCAAATTCCGAGAGCATAATATTGATCCTTGAGGCATCCAGAGGCCTTTGGACCTTTTTTCGGATGATGTCACCCAAATTACTACTTTTAGCAGGTCGAGCATCACGACCTGCATGATAGCTTTGATTGCATATTTGGATCTCTTGCGAAAAGACGAGATTAATGAGTATGAAGTCAAGGGTATTCAGACGACTTTCTATTTTTGGCAATATTTATGTGGCGGTGTCATCCCAGTTATCCAGGGTGATGTGGACAGTTGTTCTAAAAATAGGACCAGGAATCTATTTTTAGAGGTTCTATTTTTAGAGAACCCTATTTTTAGAGGTTCTATTTTTAGCGAGCGCTGTTTTTAGAGATTCTATTTTTGGCTGCCTCTATATTTGGCAGGTCCAGTGATCGTCCATACAGTGCCATGTGGCATCCTCAAAGGTCAACATGTGGCATCCACCTAAGCTAGGGTGCATAATAGCATATTCCTAAAAATTCGAGCATATGATAATTAATTAAGGATGGAGAAGTGGTCGCATGAGTTTAGCGGTAATAGCCAACACCATGATTCAATTAACTGTCAACATGTCTCACTCTTTCAGACTTACAGCTATTCTTAGCCCTCTCATGCACCTATGCACCCATTCTAAACTCATACTTTGCTTTTTTCCTTTTTCACATGCTTTCCACATGCGCCAAGTACCCATTCTTAGCCTCTCATGTGTCCTTTTCCTCCTCTGGGGATGTGCGCCCTCACTAGCTATATATTGGAGGCTTGCCATTGGTTATTTTGTCGATTCTTAGCAGGAGCAGCATAGTCTCTCTCTCTCTCTTGTCTAGTGGCGTGTCATTGAGCAAAGTAGTCATTGTATCGGTTGTGAGCTTGCCAACAGTGGCGCAACCAACCCTCTTGTAAAGTTGTATCAATAAAGAAGCTTGTGATTATTGTTCGAACCTCTCTTCTTGATGGTATTATGGTAAATTTGCAAATCTGATATGTCATTTCTGAACTATTTATTGTGATGGTATCAATACTTTGAGTAGTTTTCTTGTTTTTCCTTTCTATTATCATTGTGCAAACTCTGCAGGTTCCCTCCAAGTGTGTTGGATCAACTTTTTCTACCGTTTTGGACTGCTTTACATGCTGTCCAAGGCAAAACAGCTTGCTGATTATTTAGTTTTCAGACCTTAAATCAGCCACAAGGGCGCTTCATTGTGCCCAGGGACTACCCCACGGATCAGGTATTAAGCCACGGATCAATATGGTTGTTAGTATCGAGGAGAATATTAACAGTCATATCAATTTATGTCTAGAACATATTGTGATTGTTAGATTACATAACTACCAATGCATATGAATGCATACTAAAGAAACACACTTTATCTAAAGAAACATTAGACCAAGTTGATCTGAACTAACTCCTAAGTGTCTAAATATCCTAACATTCCCTCTTAAAAAAAATTTCGGATAGGATTGAAGGATTTACAAAGATGACACAATAGGATAAGGAAGGAGGCATTAGGGCCTATCCCCCTTTATGACAACTTCTTGAACTCTTAACCTAACATAGATCGAAGGTTGGCAAACTTCACTTATGTAAGAGATTTTGTGAAAATGTCTACAACCTGATCATCTGTGGAGAAAAAGAGCACTTCAAGAACGCAATCTTGAATAAGCTTTCTGATGAAGTGTATGTGTAGCTCAATGTGCTTGATGCGCTAATGTTGAACTAGATCTTTGGCAAGCTTGATAGCACTCTAATTGTCACGCCAGAGTGTGGTTCGATGTTGTTGCTAGAATCCCAATTCTAAAAGGATCTGTCTAAGCCACAAGGCTTCTTGACTTGCATTAATCATTACTCGATACTCTACTTCTACTGAAAAAGAGCAAGAGCTCATTGCTTCTTATAAGCCCAAGTGACAGGTCTAGAATCAAGACTGAAAACTTAACCTCCAGTACTTTCAAGCATCAAGGTCGCTAGTCTAACCGGAATCAGTGAAACGAACCAACAAAGAAGCCTCCCCTGAACTGTAATGTATCAAACTGAACTCTACCCCAGATATATCGAAGTATCAGTTTTGCTTATTTCAAATGACTCTCATGGGGTGTTTGCATGTATTGGGCAACAAGACCAACAACAAAGGTAATATTAGAAAGGTATGGGTCAAATATAAAAGGCTACCAACTAACTGACAATACAAAGTGGCATCTACTTCGGGTGTAGTACAAGTGGCAACAAGTTTGACTCCAAACTAGAAGGGAGATGGAGTTGGTTTACGATATTCCATGTAAAAACACCAAAAGTCACGTGCATACTTAGACTGGGAAAGAGAAATTCCTTCCTTGATTTGCAATTAATCTAAGTCTATCATTTCAAATTTCTTCGTAAGGTTGGATTCCACATGGTTTCAATGTGTCACTACCAGTGAGATAAAGGTCATCAACATAAAGAACAAGTATTATGAGATGGTAAACTATTTTCTTGGTATATATATTGGGGTCAGAATAACATTTAGAAAAGATAGTGTCAAGAAAAAAGCTATCCATTTTAGCATACCAAGCCTGAGGAGCTTGCTTAAGGCCATAGAGAGATTTCTTAAGGTAGCAAACAAGGTTGTAGTCATTTTGAACATAGCCAAGAGGTTGTTCGATGTGCATTTCTTCTTGCAAATCCCCACGCAAGAAGGAGGATTTAACATCCATCTGATGGACCCCCCAATTTATGTGAGACAGCAAGGACTAGAACAAGGCGAATAAAATTCATTTTGGCTACAAGAGCAAAGGTTTCACCATAATCAATCCCTTCAATTGGAGAAAATCCTTTCGCAACTAACTAGGCCTTATGTTTTTCAACACTTCCAATGAGATTTCTTAAGGAAGCAAACAAGGTTGGAATCATTTTGAACATAGCCAGGAGGTTGTTCCATGTACATATCTTCTTGCAAATCCCCATGCAAGAAGGCGGATTTAACATCCATCTAATGGACCTCCCATTTATGTGAGGCGACAAGGGCTAAACCAAGGCGAATAGAATTCATTTTGGCTACGAGGGCAAAGGTTTCATTATAGTCAATCCCTTCAATTGGAGAAAATCCTTTGGCAACTAACTAGTCCTTCTTGTTGAAGTTTGAGTAGCTTCGGACAATATTCTTATTATATCAATATTGTATTAAACCAAGACAAAACCCTAAAGAATAATATTATGTTATATTTGTAAATTCGACCCTATTGTGCCTTTGTAAAAGTCGGCCCTATTATGCCTAGGCAAAAATCAATTGTAAAATAGAAAGGGTAAAGTGTACAAGTCGGCCCTGACCTATTTATGGGTGACTCAACTTGTATTTATAAGAGGCTAGGTGTCTCACTTGAAGTACACACAACACAAGATATCTCACACAAGTAAAAGTGCACAAGTCTGAGGAGGAGACACAGCTACAGAAGAAGGGTGTTCTAGTGAAGGGTTTTGGTTATCTGCTGGAGGACTATTGGAGGACTATCTTGGTCTAGTGGTGCACTACCCTATTTTGGTTAGGGTTTCTGCTTTATCTTAGGTTTGGTGAGATCTCTCTTGAGAGAGACATTGTACTTGTTGAAGAATCTATATTGAAGAAGCTTTGTTGGGTTTTCTCCCCCACGAGGGTTTCCCAGGATAAATCTTGTGTATACTGTGGATGTCTTTCTTTCAGTGATCCTTATGCATGCAGTTATTGTTTTAATAGTCTAAATTTAAAGAATATTGAACACACTTAACTACTTAGGAGAAATTTTAACACTTCTATCTTTCAACACTTCCATCTCATGCATACTTAGTTCCATACACCCATTTACATTTGACAAGTTTTCTTCCTTTTGGAAGAGGTATAAGATCCCAAGTATTGTTTGCCATTAAGGAATGATATTCTTCATTCATTGTTGTGTCCCAATCTAGATGGCCAGATGCTTCTACAAATGTTTCTGGATCATGAGCTTCTAAAACTTGAGCCAAAAGAGAAGAGGCTCGCTGGAACTATGAACATGTATGACATTGAATTGTAGGATCACCAGCAAGATCACCAACTACTTCTCATGTTATACGAACTCATCTGGGAAGCAATGGGTAGGTGAAGGTGGATTTTCATCCTCATTGCCATCATCTAAACAGAAAATCAGAGTAGGATCATTAACAAAAAAGTTGGGTATAGAAGATGGCACAGACGCCAAAGATGGCTCATAGGTCGAAGATGGCATAAACGTTGATTTAGGTTCACAGGCCGAGAGACCTTCATCAAACCTAACATCTCTCCTAATAATAATTTCATTGGAATGAGGTTAAATAAGTCTCTAAGATTTTACATCTTCAGAATATCCAACAAAAATGCACTTCTCATTTTTAGGCTATAATGATTTCCTTTTTTCATCGAGAATGTGAGGCCATGCTTCACTACCAATCACATAGAAGTGGCTTACATCTAGTTTAATTTTACTCCATGCTTCTTTCGGTGTTATATTTTTTAAAGCCTTTGTGAGAATGTGATTGACTAGGTAATTGGCACAATTAATGGCTTTTGTCCAAAAGCAAGGACTTAATCCCTTAGATTGGATCATACAATTTATCATTTCCTTTAATGCGCAATTCTTTTTCTCGGCAACATCATTTTGTTGTGGTGTATATGGAACAATATATTGCATCTGAATGCCCTGTGTAATGCAATAAGTTTTAAATTTGTTGTTAACATATTTGCCTCCATTATCTATTCTTAACTTCTACAGTTAATGTCCAGATTGTTTTTCTACAATGGCTTTGTAGGCCAAAAACATGACAAAAACTTCACTCTTAAAGTGCATCTGGAGAAGTCATAAATGAAAGTTAGGAAGTACTTGAATCCAGAGAAAGAAGGAGAAGGAAGAGAACCACACAAATCACTATGAACAAGTTGTAAGGGATCGAGGCATGCCAACAAGCACGTTTGTCAAAACTTATGCCCTTATTAAGAAAGGCATAACAGATAACCAAAGTGTCAGGTGGCAGGTAGAGGTTGGTCCACGCTGTGATGGTTGCCTAATGAGATTGCTAAGTCAAAAAAAGTTTCCCTTCCTTCTATAACTTTGCCTATAAGCTCACTTTTACAAATAAGTACTTTTACATGAAGCGACCGACTTTTATAAAATAAGTGAGAATCACTTATACAATGAAGTTACTTCATAAATTAAAGTTGCATGCAAAAAGCAACTTAAAAAAATAGCATTGAAGTTACTTTATAGTGATTCACTTGTATAATGTATGTCAAGTGCACTTTACAATTAAGTTTAGTTAAAGAAGGAGAAGAGGACCACACATATCACTATGAACAAGCTGCAAGGGGGTCGAGGCATGCTAAGAGGCACGTTTGTCGGAACTATCCTGATTTCAAAGTTATGCCCTTGTTAAGAAAGGCATAAGAGGTAGCCAAAGTGCCAGGTGGTAGATAGAGGTTGGTCCACGTAGAGATGGTTCCATAATGAAATTATTGAGTAAAAAGTTTTCCTTTCTTCTCTAACTTTGCCTATAAGCTCACTTTTACAAATAAGTTACCTCTACATAAAGCGGTCCACTTGTGTAAAACAAAAATTAAGTTGCATGCAAAAAACAACTTAAAAAAAGAACATTAAAGTTATTTTATAGTGATTCATTTTTATAATTTATGTTGAATGCACTTTACAATAAAGTTATATGATAACTTAAGGTTGCATGAACTTTTTCAAAGTGTAGCTTAATGAAAAGAAAAACTTGAACTCAATACCTCCTATCTAATATAGTAACTTTCAACCAAGCGAACTAATGCAAAATATATAACAAATGTTATAAAGAAGGAGGGGGCTTTTTTTTAACTATTTGCCTCAAAGTGCAGGCTTACCCCCAAAACCCTTGTTTTTTCCTGCAAAAAGATTCAACACTTTGCACACAAAAACAAATGAAATTTCGAAGAAAAAAAAATGGAACTTAACCAGATCAGGGTTAGATATTTGTTAGCCTACCCAAAAAATGCAAGTTCTCTCTCTATTTCTTATTAGCTAAAATCGCATTAAACGTAGAGCAAAGAGCATATGCAAAAAAGAAAACATTTTATGCTCTGTTTGTGGTTTGTCAAGATCACACAAGGCGCACAGCAAAGAGAATACGCAAACCAAAAAGGTAGCAAACCAGAAATATAAACAAAAAAAAATGAAATATTAGCATAGTGTATAAAAAAAATTCAAAAAACGTAATGAAACTTTATACCTCCAAATTTGACAAAAATGGTTGTATCTTAGGCAAACAGAAACCTTCTCGGGTGAAACAAAAAGTGTTTCCAACTAAAATCAACATAGTGGAATAGCTCTCTCAACCCAAAAATGCACAAAAATAGTACAATCCAAAAATCCTTTGATGCATGCAACAATACAAGTTCGGGATCTCGATCAACAACGAGAGTGGATCTTCAAATGGGCTCGGATAACATATTCAATAAACAAGATATTTCCACATAGGTAGAACACCTTAAGCAATTGCTCACACAAACAGATCAAAGATCAGTACACCAGTGTATTACGTGGTTAAAACCCCAAAAGAGGGAAACAATCCACGACCCCAGTGAACATGGCCATTTGAAGCAATATATTAATGCAAAAGAAAAAATTTACATATGAGTTTCTCACAATCGATCTTCAACAAATGACCCTCCATGCTCTCTAAATAGAGATCATGGACCAATCGAGTGTTAAGCCGCAGATCAATATAGTCAGTATCAAGAAGAATATGAATCGTCAGATCACTTTGTGTCTAGGACATATCGTGATCATCAAATTACATAACTACAAATGCATACTAAGGAAACACACTTTACCTGAAGACACATTAGACCAAGTTTATCTTAGCTAACTCTTAAGGGTCTAAAATCAATGTGATTATAACCTCATTGTGATTATATGTGAGGATGATGTCAACTTCATGGAACACCAATGATTGGTTCTCTGAGGGAATTGGATAGAATGTTACATTCAACATGAGGTGATGGAAACCCGGTGGAGCATCAAAGGTTGGTTCTACATTTTTTGAGGGAGAGAAGCAATAGATAGTTTGTATTGTATGTTTATGATTGAAGACAAGGCATGTATCCAAGCGGTTTTTCTTAGAGACCCACCAAGCATTGCAACTCATTAGCCAAAATCTCGATGGATAGAGACATACTCATATGTAGTCTTCATATATTTTTTAAACAAAAAAGGCATGTTGTCATCCTTGTAATTTTTGTTTAGTTGATTTCTAAAAGTTTGAGCTTTGTATTAAGGGGGGTGACAATTTGAAAAGATTATTTTTGTGATAAGAGGTGTTGGTGTAATACAACAATCAAATAAATGTTAGGGGTGTGAGTGACTTGACTTATGACCAACAAATAATGTTAGTAATTGGTTAGATACATGGGATTTGTTTAATAACTTACAATTACATTTATAAATAAGTGCTCAACATAATGTACATTGGACTTATTAATAGAAATTTGCATCTTTGTCTCATATATTTGTATGCATGACTTCTAAGATTAACAATCATGTTGTGAAATTTATTATCTGATCAATGATATCATGTTTTTTTATGTTTTACATCTTAAATTTTTTCAATGCATTTTTTGAATTCTTACATATAATACAATATGTATATGTGTGTGTAATGCACCATTGCCCCACAATACTCATGCACACACCCACACTTGCACCCACAACCCTAAGCAACCTTGTTCAAAAGCCATTGGAGAGAAACATCCATAGATATCTCCACCATCTTGAGAGAAGAAGAGACCTCAATATGCCAATGTCATCTATCCCTAGATATCTCTGCCATCTTGAGTAAGGAAGAACCTCGATATGTCAATGTTATCTATCACTAATCAAAGCATCTTGAAGGCAAAAAAAAACTACATATGGATATCAAGTGACTAGGTATGTACATCATCCATGACTAGACTATGTGCAAGTATGTTATGATCTTGAATATGGTCTTCAAGCTTAAAGAATGCACACCAAATTTTATTCATACAACACTTTGATGGAACTATTCACCAATGTAAATGTTTCAAGAAAGCGCAAGTCTATACCCTTTCAATCAAAGTTGACTCTAAGCATGACACGCTAGAATCCACAAGGTTTTATCAATATAACACCACAAGCTTAACAATAGTATCAAATTATTGTTGTTTTGTAAAATATTTTGAAAAATGAAGTATCTAGAGAACTTTCTATAGTCCATAGGAGTTAATCATATCTCTTGCATAATTGAGGTTGTACAAAAGGTGTGACAAATTGACCACAAGTATCATGACAATGTTGACTTCTTGGATTCTAAAGTAATCATTGAATTATACATTTTAGCAAAAAGCCATTAAATGCTATGATTTATTGAAATAAATGGAAATGAATGATCTTTATAGTCACTTTAAAGTAGGTCACAAGCAAATGAGAATAAATTAAATAAAACATAGCAATTAGGACATATATAAGAGGCAACGTTTTTTGTTTGTTAACTTTCTCAAATATGTTGCTCAATCTCATTTATGTGGAGAAGACATCATTGTTAATTTTCGTTAGTGTCCTAGGTGTCCCCCAAAAACCAATATGAAGTTCACATATGTCCTGTTACAACAAAATCTAGCACCCCATATGATGTAAAGTCCCAAGCATCAAGGAGCTAGACTTGTACAACTCAAGAAGGCTATCCACTATCACTACAATAGCTCTTCCTCTCACTTTGGTTGGCTATCCTCCAACTCAAGGTGGGGCTTCCCTAAGGATCGGATTAATGAGGCTATAGAGTGGAAGCACAAGGTGATTTATTGAAGAGTAAGCCTAGGAAAAACAAATGGTTGTAGTATGGATCGATAAGTAAATGGTGTGTGTTATTGCACAGTTTGTAGCTAGGATAAAAGGCTATAAGATAGAGGGCCAAACTGGCATAACATGAACCAATCCCACCCAATGTCACCACAATGGGATGGTTCTTTCTCTTTAAGGAGGTTAGGCCCAGGGGAGACGTCCTCGGTGACCTGGGGTTTTGAAGAGGCAAAACACTAATAAGACCAAGATAAGGTTTTCCCCCTTCACAAATCACCACCCAAACAGATAGTCCGGCCAAAGGCCAATTTAAGAAGTAAAACCCCCAAAGAAGTGTACCTGCCTGGAACAAAGCAACAGCAAACTGATATGTGCAAGCTATTTCAATGGGTTAGTACTTCATAAGACTATCTGATAAATACAAATAAGCAATTAGCAATAAATGTTGACGAAGTCAATGTTTATCAATATCAATGAAAAGTTATAACACTTCACCAATAAATATTGGAACAATGTAGCATTCAATGTAACCAATCAACACCTTATTCAATTAATGCCTAAACCATCATTCAATTGCTCTTAAGACAAAACGTTGTTGCACTAAAGATGAAATAACCAATGATGACGTCAGCAACTAGGGTTAGTGAGTTAGTTAAGTTTTAGGGTTAGAAATTCAAAGGGTTTTGAGAGTGTTGTAATCAAGTTTCACTTCAACGTTGGAGGACTTTAGATCAGTGCCTTAGAGGATAAAATGGAGTCAAAAGTGAAGGACGCAAGGGTTGAAGGAGGAAGGCTAAGGACTAGAGGGAAGAGTTCTGAAGTGTTGCTATGGCAGGGCCTCAGAATCAAAACCCTAGGGGAGAGAGGCTCACTCCGGTGTTGCTATAGCAAGGCCTCATGCTCTCTCCTCCTTCCTAAGGTCAACTTGGCAAAACGGCTAGCTCAAATGAAGCACAAAATCAAGACAAGAAGGCTTAATGAGGGAGAGTGTTGCTACAACAAGGCTCGAGCGTTGCTACAGCAAGGCTCTTTCATCAAACCCTAGAAGAAAAACGGCCCTAAGTGTAGATAACCTAGGCCTGGGACGTCTTCTTCCTCTTGAATTCTAAATGGTACGGCTAGCAAAGGAGAGGAAGAAAAAGGAGTGTAGCTACGGCTAGGCTCTCTTTTTCTTTTTCAATGGCTGAAAGTTTCTCTATCAGGGGACATGAGACAAGGACCTACTTGTGTGCTTGTCACCTAGGGTTTTGATTCAGCAAATTATAAACATATGCAAGAAAATAAGACTACAACCATTCATTTAAGAAGTTTTGCAGAAAAATACTTACAATTCATCAAGAAATAACCATGCAAACCCTAGTTGTAACACCTTCCTTCAAGAGAAACACCATGAAATGCCAAAAAGTCTTCCTTCAACAAGTGCGCCTCACTTAATCAGCCAAATACCCAAGATAGGGCGCAAATTTGAGACCTCCTTATGGAGTGAATGAGTAGTGATGAAAAAATGAGAGTCAAAATCCCTCATTTATACAAAACCTTGACCTAATTTTACATTTTAGGTCAGGTAAAAAGGCCGACAAGGCCAAAATATCAAATCATACTGTTTTTACATTAAATTGTCAATCTAAAATCCTAATCAAGCAAAAAGGTGAGACGTCACCACTTTCTAGGGTGACGTTAGCCCTTATTAGGGCAAGTGCAACCTCCTGAAGCAAGACGTTAGCCCTTTTTGGGCTTCTCCAACCTGCCACACGTGTCAACTGCCCTGTCCATCTGCCAACACGCTCATGATGATGTCATAAGCCTCCTAGTGACGTCCTAGGCCATCTAGAGCCAACGTCCCACTGAAATTGGGTCAATCCCCCTAGGTCCAGCTATGTTGGGGTGCCTATGGTGGAACGTCCTCTTCTTCTCTGGTGCAAAGTCTCTAATCAACCTTTGTCCTGTCTCTGCCCCCTGATGGGGTCTCAGCATCCATCTGGTGGGCTCTTCAGCCCCATGGAGGTCCGAACTGATCATCTCCCCATGTGTACCGATCCAAATGGTACTTGTCTGTCGGGCATGGTCTTGCACATCAAAGGCTACGCCCTCCATGGGCTCATCAGTCACAGGGATCATAGCAATGTCAATCACATCTCATCATCAATATTATTAAACATATGCACAAAATCCCTAATACATCAATCAACAACTCAAAGACGTTACACAAGCCTGCAATACAAGTTTGGAGAAAGAGACAAGGCGTCCTATTGGGCTAGTGTCCACAGGAAAAGGAAAATTCTCGAAAAGACCTCATCCAAGCCATGTAAGTGGGTGATGTGGTCAGGGGATGTCCAAGCATGTGGGTGCAGTGAAGGCCAAGGATGCAAAAGTGTTACCTGTGGGTGCCTTTGTAGAAGGCGAGTTGTACCTGTCATGGATGCATTTTTTCCAAGCCCATTCTTGCCTTTATTCTTTTTATCATTTTATTCTTTTTTGCTTTTTTATTCAAGAGCTAATCAGGGGACATTGCCTTGACATGGTGACCAGAGTTGACAGCGTTACCCACAAGTACTTTCACAGAAATGAGAAGGTTGGCTCGTGATGAGACCCCCTTTCCCTTGGCCATGCAACTAAGAGTCACTGCCCTGGCATGGTAACCAGCTGGTGGCAATGTCATACTGCTAGGTACCCATGGTCCTAATAGGCTGGCTCGTGATGAGACCCCCTATCCTCTAACTAGGTCTTGTTTTATTTTTCCGGGTCCCTCTTGTTTCTTCCTGAGAAGCCTTTTATTCCTTTCTCGGGGATCCCTGGGCGAAGCATCTCGAGGTTTTATTCTTAGGCTTTTATCTTTTACCAGCTTGCTTTTACCTTCTGGACCTTTAGCCCCTTCTTCCCACGAGGTAAGGTGCAGTCCTGAAAATAGGTCAACCCAATGCCCGGACAAGGGGAATGGGATAAGTGAGTGGGAAGTAAGATGAAGAAGTGGTGCTATGAGGGGAGCGGACGATGGCTTTTTAGAAATCCCCCCAGTGGCAAACCAAAACCTACAGATATAAGCTTGCTAGGGCACCCTGTCAATCCCCCCAAACATGGTCAAGTGGGCGAATGTAAGATCCAAGCAGTTGTTAGAAATAAAAGGAATCAGATGCATACATTTAAAGGTTTTAACGATCAAATGCGACACATACCATGATACCTGGACTAATTACCTCATGAAGCAAGAACCTCTTTTGATACCAAACCGATGGTGATGGATGTTGCTGCTGCTGACAAGATAAAGACGATGGAAGAAGAAAAGGTGGGCCCTCCAGGGCCATGCTCAGGTCAATCCTGCTCTCGATACTCCATGTCTAGGACTTGTGGACCTCGAGACATGATCTCCTAGTTATCCCTGAAAAGTGGGGATAACAGTGTGATAACAAAAGATGAAGGTGGAGAACCCCAAGACCAAGTGCCTAATCAAACCTTGGGCAAAATGGAATCAAGGAAGTAAGGATCTAAGAGGGTAAATGCATGAAAACGTAAGACAATAAGGGTTTTTATGCATGCCACAAATTAGAGAGATCAAATCCTCCCATTACTCTATCCAAATGACACAGTTCATTAAAGGCATTCATAAGATGCTACAAGGCTTTCCTACAACAAAAATCAACATGTGAAAGCATTGCAAACATAAAAAGCCTCACATAAACAAGATGTTATAACTCCAATCGTCCATTAAATTCCAAGCATATGATGTACAAATGTAGCCCAAGGGAGAGCTCCTCAATCCCCAAGGTCTCAACAACCATTACAATGGAGAGAAAGCTCCTCTTTATCGAGGGAGTCTCTTCTCTCTTACAACAAAAAAATTATTATTTGCTAACTAACTCCATGGCAAGTCAAAAAAAGTAACATAAAAATGGAGTAGTTAAATCCCTCCTCAATTCATGGTTGGCCATGTCAAAATATTTGAATACTAGCTTCTCCAAGAGAACTCACCTCATCCAAAAATAGGAATGAAATTACATCAAAAGTCTCCAAGAGAGGGCATACAACTAAAATAGGCATGATAACCAAGTCAACATGCTATGGATCCACATAGAATGTGCCCTCTAAGATAATGAATGCAAAATATAGTAAAATATCTTCAGCCTAAGAGGATATGCTCCAAGGTCCACCTAAAAGAGCTCACTATGTGCACCTTCCAAGATGCATGAGTGATAAAACAATAAAGTAATCCTCCTAAGAGAATGCTCCATAACAACCATCCAAAAAAATCAAGTGGTCCACAAGATGCATGCAACCAATCCAAATGTGTGAATCTTAAGGCAACCAACTCCATGGATGAATGTGCAAAGTGCCAACTAGATGTAGCGCTCCACAAGAAAAGATGTGGTCAAACCCCAAAATCTCAAGTGGAATATTTCCACATGTGTTGCCTCCAATATAATGCTCCAAGAATAGAAAGAAGACCAAGTAGGAGCATGCAAAGTGACACAATTGTGGGCCTCCAAATATGCCACACACTCCTCAATAAAACTACTCCATAACCACCTCCAATAAAATAATATATGTGCCAAGTCAAAGAGGTGAGGGCACTCTCCAATAGCGATCAAAAGATGCCAAGTGTAGCTGAAATATCCATGCAATAATGTTGAGAGAGCACCTAAGAGAGGTGCGCCCTAAAAAATGTTGATATTATGGTAGTTGCGGGAGGTATTAACCTCCATGTGTAACCTTTGGCTAAAATGGAATATTTCGGAAGCAAGAGAAACCCTAAATAGATGTGTAAAAAGTTAAAACCATAGAAGACAAGTCAGCTCCGTAAAAGAACTAATATTAAAGTATTAGCCTCTAAAAGAACAAGTCGACCCAGACAGGGACAAGAACCACTATAAATAAGAGATGATCTAGCTCATTTGTACTCACTCACCTCACTCACTCTCTCAAGTATTGCGCAAGTTTGGAGCTGCAGCTGCAAGGATGGGAAGTGGATCTTCTAGGGTGGTTCTTGGTCTCTCTCTCTAGCGCTATCTAGCCTAAGATATGCGCCCTATCTCTTAATATCTCTTGGTGGTATTCTTGATGACATTCTTGGTGGTATTCTGATATTCTTGGTGACATTCTTAGTAACTGCAACTACTGTAGTTGAGTAATGTTCTTGTTCTATGGTTGTGGGACTTTATGTTTGGTGCGCTATCTTTGGAGAAAGATGTGCTCTCTTGGTTATCTATTGGTTCTAGTGCTACTTCCGGAATCATTCTATCTAGCAAAGGTTATGGTGCTCGGGGGTGGCTGCGTGCCTATGGTTAGGTGACAATATTGTGATATTGTCTATGGTAAAATGAGCACATCGAATATTTTAACAGGTTATGAGCCCACACTACCTTCAGAACAATCTAACCACTGGAAGGTAGAGCGGGATTTTTTTGTCAAGCTCGTTGTAGCACCAGTCGCAGCTGCAGCTAGGGTTCTTTATTTTGCAGCTACAACAACCTCTAATACAACTCTTTGGGCACCTTAAGTGAAGCATTGAACCTAATTTTTGGTTATTCTAGTGCGCCCTAGCCTAGCACACCCTCTGGTGTCCTCAACCAACAAAAACGTCAAGTTTGAGTTTTTGACTTTTGGTCAAAGTTGAAATTTCAGAGTTTCTAGCTTGTTCTAGTCATTGATCCTTTTTTATTCAGTTTCTAACCCCTTCTTGTAAAGATGATGTCTAGTTTCATATTAGAAGACAAGTTGAATGATGCTGCAAATTTTAAAGGTATGCACTTGTATATGCTTTTCATGTTATATTATCCAACAAAGCATGAGTGTGTTTTGCAGGGAATGTACAAGAGACCTTGTCCAAGCAGTGATCTTGGATTCAGTACATTCAGAGGAACAAGCAGTTGAGGCTCCAGGTTCCAGGTTTGATTGATCAAATTGTTAAGTTTCAATTTGCACATATCAAGGTTGATAGTTGCTATAGCACAAGTAAACACTATAGTTGTGACAACAATCTTTGAAAGGTTCTATTCCTGTTAAGTATACTTGGTTGCATGTAAGTACTATTGATATAGATGCCTATTACACTTGTTTGATGAACTAACATCTCCTATAGGAGACATTTCTTGTTCTCAGGAAGGTCACCTTCGTAATTCTATGATGATTACCACCCTTGTTATGATCTTATGAAAATGCTATTGGAAATACTTTTGCTCTTGTTGTTTCTTGTTCCAAGCAAAGTCACGGGCGATAGCTCTGAGAAGGAGCTACAGTAACAGTTGCAAACATGGAGCAGATGACTCCACCAAGTGGTGAGGAGCTCGTTGCCTTTTGAAGTAGGGATTAGGAGGGAACTAATCGTCCCACACAATCCTCAACAGAATGGTGTGGCAAAAAGAAAGAATCGTTCCATTGAAGAATCTGCTAAGGCAATGATGAATGACCAGAACCTATCCATGTTTCTATGGGGAGAAGCAGCTATGATAGCCATATATATTCAAAATATAAGTCTTGTCAATGCAGAACCTTCCACCTTTGAAGAAGCAGTCAAGAAGAAAGAATGGAAGGAAGCTATGACGGAAGAATATCAATCCATCATGATGTATGGGAATTTATGCCTAGACCCGAAGGAAAGTCTATAAAGTATCAATAAATACAAGGCAAGATTCATGGCTAAAAGGTTCTCCCAGCAAGAGGGAGAAGACTATGATGAGACGCTTGCTCCAGTTGCCAGATATACCTCTATTAGAGCCATCATATCTCTTGTTGCATCCATGGTAGGAGTTTACATCAGATGGATGTAAAGACCGCTTTGCTCAATGGAGAAATTGAGTATACATAGAGCAACCTCAAGGTTTTGGGGTACATCCGAGAGAAACCCATGTACGAAGAAGGCCTTGTATGGACTCAAGCAAGCTCCAAGAGCTTGGTAAGCACGAATTGACAGTTACTTGACGAGACTTGGATTTTCCAAGAGCTATGTTGATCCATATCATTATTGCAAGGTTCTGAATGATGCACCTGTGATCCGGCTACTATATGTTGATGATTTGTTTCTGACAGGTACAGAGCCTCTCGTTATTTAGTGTAAGAGGGAGTTAGCCTCTGAATTTGATATGAAGGATCTTGGTCTCATGCATTATTATTTGGGACTAGAAGTATAGCAGAAGCGTGGTGAAATCTTCCTAGGGCAAGGGAAGTATGGTGTAAAGATCCTTCAGAAGTTTGGGATGATGGATTGCAAATCCATGGTGACAGATCTGAAAAAGCTGAGAGACTTTGATTCTAATCTGGTAGACTTGTCCCTGTACTGGCAGTTGATTGGCTCATTGATGTATTTGGTTAATACCCGGTCGGATGTTTTCTTTGCTGTGAACACGTTGAGCCAGTTCCAGGTGGAACCTAGACATGAGCATTGGATAGCTGCAAAGCACATTTTGAGATATCTTTGTGGGACGCTAAATTATGGTTTTAGATATGCCTCAAACAGTGATGTACAACTGCATGGATTTATTGATTTAGATTGGGCAAGGAGTGCAGATGACAGAAAGAGTACTTATGGTATATGTTTCAATTTGGGCTCTGCTATGATATCATGGGCTAGCAGGAAACAAAACTCTGTTGCACTTAGCACTACAGAAGCAGAGTATATTGCAGCTTGTGATGCTTGTACGAAAGCAGTATGGCTTCGTAAGCTAGTTTCTGGACTATTTGATCAAGTGTTGGATTCGACTGTGATATATTGTGATAATCAGAGTTGTGTGAAGCTTTCAGAGAACCTCGTGTTCCATGACATGTCTAAGCATATTGAGATCAAGTACTATTTTCTTCGTGATAAAGTCCAGAAGGGAGAAGTGATTCTCCAGTACATCTCCATCGATGAGTAGACAGCTGAAATTTTGACGAAGCCTCTATCCAAGATAAAGTTTGCATACTTGAGGGACAAGTTGGGACTCATGGAGATTACTCCCTTGGTTGAAAGGGAGGAGATGACTTCCTCGATTGGGAGGGAGTGTTGATATGACATCATGGATAGTCAGTGTGCTAGCGGATAGGCATTCTCTCTGTGGAGAATGGTCTAGGTTGACAGATTGTTGGTTTGTATCATGCTAGTACAGCTTAGATATGATGCTTCAGCATCATGCTAGTACAGCTTAGATATGATATAGATGTCTTGAGACGCATCGTGCTAGTACAGCTTAAATATGATGCATTGGCATCATGTTAGTACAACTTAGGGACGATGCTTATGCCTGAGTCACATCATGCAAGATATGATCATGCTAGTATAGCTTAGATATGATGCAGAGCATCATGCTAGTACAACTTAGATATGATCATACAGCATAGAGATGATGTAGATGACTCACATCATGCTAGTACAACTTAGATATGATCATACAACTTAGAGATGATGCAGATGACTCACATCATGCTAGTACAGCTTAGATATGATGCAGAGCATCATGCTAGTATAGCTTAGATATGATCATACAGCTTAGAGAAGATGCAGAGGCATTGATCTACATCATGCCAATACAACTTAGATACGATGCATTCGCATCATGCTAGTACGGCTTAGAGATGATGTAGATGGTACTCCAGATCATGCCAGTACAGCTTAAATATGATGCATTTGCATCATGTTAGTACGGCTTAGAGATGATACAGTGGAGAAATTCAGCATCTGTTGGGACAGTTATTCTTCTAGGACATATGTCCAGATTAGAAGAATGGTCCTTGTATCACTTTGTTGAGTGAGTGACTTATGCGAGACACTTTGTTGAGTGCGCTAAGTCTAGCACGTGACTTATTCAGCATCATGCTCGATTACTCAGATGGAGTATGGCCTCGAGAGATGATGCATACGATGATATGATTTGATGCCAGGAGATTGTTGTACTGCATGGTGATAGCTTGTGTAACTATTAGTTGATTGCAATGGAGATTGTGTCTTTGGACAGTAGCTATGTACTATTGTGGTGGATTTGTTCCACTAGTAGTGATTGTATGTCACTAGTTAGTAGTTGTGCACTACTAGGAGTGGTTGCGTACCACTGGATAGTAGTTGTGTACTACTATGGATCAACATTGTTGTGATCTATTGGATGGCATTGTAGTAACTGTGTACTACTATTGGATTGCCATGGAGATTACCAGTAATGTTGAAGGTGTTTCCTAGGCTGGTGTGCCAACCAGTAGTGTTGGAGGTGATTGTCAGCTAGATGGATAGTGAGGATGATGCTTGTGACTTGATCTACGTGATTATGAGATAGCCTATGTGGCTATGATGATGCTACCTGTAGGATGGTCTGCTAGACTATATGAGCCTTGTCCATACCATGTGAAATGGATGGATGTGTTTGAGACCATTACAGTTAATACCTCCCTAGCTAGGATGGAGTGTTGATATTATGGTAGTTGTGGGAGGTATTAACCTCCATGTGTAACCTTTGGCTAAGCCGTATTCTGAAAGCAAGAGAAACCCTAAACAGATATCTAAAAACCCTAGAAGACAAGTCGGCTTAGTAAAAGAATTAATATTAAAGTATTAGCCTCTAAAAGGACAAGTCGGCCCAGACAGGTGACAAGAACCACTATAAATAAGAGATGATCTAGCTCATTTGTACTCACTCACCTCACTCACTCTCTCAAGTATGGCGCAAGTTTGGAGCTGCAGCTGCAACGATGGCAGGTGGATCTTCTGGGGTGGTTCTTGGTCTTTCTCTCTAGTGCTATCTAGCCTAAGATATGCGCCCTATCTCTTAGTATCTCTCGGTGGTATTCTTGATGACATTCTTGGTAGTATTCTGATATTCTTGGTGATATTCTTGGTAACTGCAACTCCAACTGCTGCAATTGAGTATTGTTCTTGTTCTATGGTTTTGGGACTTTCTGTCTGGTGCGCTATCTTTGGAAAAAGATGCGCTCTCTTGGTTATCTGTTGGTTCTAGTGTTGCTTCCAGAATTGTTCTATCTAGCAAAGGTTATGGTGCGAGAGAGTGGTTGTGTGCCTATGGTTGGTGTTATGAACATAAATATACATATAAAATAGATATTAATAACACAATAATTAAATGATAATTAATAAATAATTATTATTATTAATAATGAAAGGACATGTCTCAAAGGACATGACTATTGGTTAAGGGCAACCCCTGCGTGGGTATATAAACGAGCCCTCATTCTCAATTGTATATCATCTTATCTATTAATATTTTATACATTATTCCTACATGGATTATTATGTTATATTACAAGTATTTTGAATAATTCTTATGTGAGCGAACTTTGTTCGTCTCATTTGGTATCAGAGCTAGACTGATCCTGGCCATTGGTTGATCTAGCTTTTGGCCAACCACACTCCATTCAGAGTTTCTCTGATTTTTCTGGGTCCTTGACCACAACAGGCTTTTGGCCATTAAAATTTTAAAAGTTTCAGTGTTAAAATATATATATATATATATATATATATATATATATATATATATATATATATATATATATATAAGTATTTCACTGCCAAATATCATTGTCAAGAGAGAAAGAACTTGGAAAAGAAAATTATGTCAACTGGAAACTCGAAGGGAACCATAAATTAGCATAATAGAATTTCGCTGCAAAGATAAACTTAAGGTGTGGGCAATAAACCGAAGAAGGGAAAGTAAGCACTGCGACCACCCAACTAAATTCACCCATCAACGATAAGAGTACCACACAATTATGGTTCTGTCTGGTTCTGTTGGTTGAAGGAATTGCTTAAAATAATATTCTAGAAATCGTGGCAATCAGTGGAACCATCTAATAGTATAGTATTCAATATAGCCATCTTTTGCTTCCGTACATCATACCACTCCATACACTGAATTGCGTGTGCTACTAATTTCACACGACTCCATACACATTCCATTCGTCTTTAATTTTGTCAACCACCATACTGATTGCCGTACCCTTCTCCATCTACCTTCATACTCCAGCTGCCATCACTAAAAATTCTGCCATACATAATCATTCGATTCTTTATCAATCCGTGCAGTTTTCTGTACAAATCTGTACCACAGCATATCAAATTTTCAGTAGTCATACAGTCTTTTGTACAAATCCACACTGTAGTGCGTCAATTCATTCAAACACCATTTTAATTCATATCCATACGACCTCAGCCAAAACCACCCTACACTTGCATATCGTCGTACCATACATTGTCTGCACAATTTCATTCAGCAATAAAAAAAATTACGTACACTACCAACCATCGCGACCATACATTAAATATTGAAGAGACATTATAGTTAGCAAAATAAGTTTTTTATATACCTTGTGATTTGCATAATCTCCAGCGGAACTAAATGAGGGGGATATTTAAATATTGAACGGAGCATGTATTAAGCTAAAAGAATTTAAATTGAAGTGTTATTTAATTTATAAAAAAAAGGAGAAATATTTAATATTAAAAAAAAAAATTTGCATGCCATAAAGTTATATAAGGGGGTAACTATTCAAGTCGAATTTTAAAAAGAAGAAAGGAAGGAGGTTTGTAGGTTTCAAAAGGGAGTTTTTTAAGTATATTTTTTTTTGTCTAATATTTTAATATTCCAAGGGAAGAAAAAGGGAAATTATAAACCCTTTTATATAAAAGTACAGCACAAAAGCAACTTTATAAAGTGAAAGGTGGCACAAATAAGCCCCTTTTCTATATAAAAAAAAAGGGGTTGAAAGCGCTATATCAAAGAGAATCAAAAAGATAAAAGGTTAAAGTTCTAAAGAGAATTTTTAATATAAAAGAATATTTATTATATTTTAAAAGTACCTTTTAAAGAAGATTGAGGAGTATTAGAGAAATAAGAGAAAGGGGTACTTCTAAAAGTTCTATGTTAAAAAAAAATTTAATATAAAAGAATATTTATTATATTCTAAAAGTACCTTTTAAAGAAGATCGAGGAGTATTAGAGAAATAAAAAAAAGGGGTACAAAGGTAAAAGGTTAAAGTTCTAAAAAGAAATTTTAATATAAAAGAATATTTATTATATTCTAAAAGTACCTTTTAAAGAAGATTGAGGAGTATTAGAGAAATAAGAGAAGGGGGTACTTTTAAAAGTTCTATGTTATAAAAAAAAAAAGGTAGTGAAGCACTTTTTTATACAAGGAAAAAGAGCCAGTTAAAATAAAAGTTAAAGAAAATATATTATTATATTTTTAAGTCAGAGCTTATTATCACTGAGTGGGATCAAGAGTTATTAAAAGGGTGATTGACAAAAATAATCCAAAGTTCAATTTAAGTTATAAAAGGAACAATACAAAAATGGGAGGAGGAAGATTACCTCATACTTATAAAAAATATGTGGATCCCTTATTAAAAGTTACTGGGATTATTCAAGGAAAGAATATCAACATCATTATTTGCCCGACCGCTAGGAAAAATCACATTAAGGTTGACCTAACAAACCAATTAATGGTTTTAGAACCAAATATAATTAAAAATGACACGTGTCTTTTCGATGAAAAATATGAAATTAAAAAACTACAACTATCTATTGGCGATTACAAATTCATAGGTCAATTCAATGTGGTATCAATGTATCAAGACAATGTTGATATAATTCTAGGGTCAACTTGGGTAGATATATTGGGTACTTTTGTTTTCAACACAAGGAGAAAGTTTTTGACATTTTCTTATAAAAAGGAGAAAATCACGTTACAGGATGTTACAATGAAGTCGATTTCAGAAGCTCCATCATCAAAAGACCTGAAAGACATATCAGAGATGATCCTTCAAGATAACCAAAAGTCAATACAAAAGTTGCAAGATCGACAGAAAGAATATGACAAGATCATCATTGAAAAAGACGAAGAGATTTCCCGCCTAAGAAATCATAATCAAAAACTACTTGCAAAAATCATGAAGTCCAAGGAGAAGAAGCGGTGTTCTCAAAAGTTGGAACAAGAAAATCAAGGTCTCAAGGAGAAATTAATCGAAGAACAGGAAGAAAGCTCTAGCCTAAGGAACCTTAATCAAAATTTACTAAAACAATTTAAAATCTTAAAGGATGAAAGAAAGGAGAATCTAGAATCAAAAAATAAAGATGACAAATCAAAAGATAAAAAAGAACTTTTACGATTAAAACAACAAAATCAGGATTTACTAACACAAATTAAAAAACTTAAGCATGATTAGAAGTCTTTACAAGAAGAGCTAGATCGTAGAACATCAATAGTCGATAAAGAGACAATGATTGAACCTATGGAGCTAGAGAAGTCTTTAGATGTAAAAATCCCAAATCTGCATAAAGGAATTAATACAGATCTAGTCAACCTTACAACTCATGTAAAGAGGTCTTCAAATGTCGAAGAAGAAACAATCCAAGGGTATGAAGAAGACTCAATTCCAAAAGTTAATCAAGAAAAAGCTACAAGTATATGAAGTGAAGATCAAGTTGCAAGGATGCCTTATCGACACCCTAATCACAATAATCGATACCTCATCCAATCAATGTATCAACAGAAACAAATAACCGATATGCCGGAGAATATTACTTCCACTACAAGTGGGGGTCGAAGTAGAAGTTATCATGGGAGTAGAAAAGTATCAAGTTCTTTCCAAGAACCCTATAAAAGCCCAAATCCGCAGAAGATCGAATTAGGATGGGCAGACTCCTTCACAATTCGACAGTTCTGCTCATCGCGTAAGAGATCCTATCGTCTCGGGTCCTCAATGATTACTAACTCAAGAATGAATAATTAGGAGACAATAATTACAAGCTAGAGCAAGAGATAAGTCTTCCATAAAGTATGCATTTTGGACAAAGCATTTTTAAGGGGGACGGCAATGTTATGAACATAAATATACATATAAAATAGATATTAATAACATAATAATTAAATGATTATTAATAACGAAAGGACATGACTATTGGTTAAGGGCACCCCTGCGTGGGTATATAAACGAGCCCTCATTCTCAATTGTATATCATCTTATCTATTCATATTTTATACATTATTCCTACATGGATTATTATGTTATATTCCAAGTATTTTGGATAAGTCTTGTGTGAGCGAACTTTGTTCGTCTCAGTTGGGTGACAATACTGTGATATTGTCTTTGGTAAACGAGAACATCGAATATTTTAACAAACAAGTGTTGGACACACCTACCACACTTAGAGGGGGGGGGTGAATGAGTGTGGGGATCTTTTTCCCAAAATTTCCCTCTTACACAAAACTCCTTGGTTAACATTCAACATTTGCTCATTACTCATTGCTGTCATTTATAATCAGTTAGATGTGAATACATATCAGCAACATATCATCAACAAATCATCTCCACAAGGAACACAAAGAACACAAGATGTATGTACAATTTTTATTTTTATTATGGACTTCAATCCAGGGGTTTTTTGGCAACAATTGAATAGAGTACAACTCTACAAGAGCACCAGCTCTATATGCAAGACTCAGCTTACATTCTCAACACCAACTGAGATGAGGCAACAATCCTCAATAGATATCAATCTGTCAACATAAACAAGTGCATCAACCATGCACCAACCTATGTCAAACAACCTGTAATCAACCTGTACCATAAACAAGTGCATCCAACCATGTACCAAGTATATACCAATCATGTGTCAAATAATCATCAACAATGACTCATCAATATGTACCAACATCATCAATTATACACCTCATGTATGTGCCAACTCATCAACTGCTTGTCTCAACCATGACTAGTTTTGGATTAGTCAACAACCCCAACTTGAAATAATCATAACTTTGTACATGTAATGAATAAAGATCTAAAACTGATACACAATGTTCTTCAGTGTGTTTTATGCAATTCCTCTAGGTGGCACTACTTGGAACCTCTTAGAAAAGGCGTTATAGCAAAAATGGCATACCTTGTTGAATTCAGACTTATTCTAGAAAGCGACCTTATAGAGCGTGGCCCGCACAAAATATTCATTGAATTGATCTGAAACTGTTACACAACATACTACAGCCTATACCCTAACCAACGCATTTGGTTTCACTGAATTTGGATCTGTTATGAAGAAGTTATGACGTTATTACCTGAAACACCTGTTTTTTACTAGTTTCAGGACTAGCCACAAACCCTATTTTCCACGGAGTGTAACTCCCAAAATACAACGACCCACGACCCACAAGCTGAATTTTTTACCACAAATACTTGGGTATGTTTTCTCAATGGCATAGCAATTTCACGATCTGAATCATTATAGAAAAAAGTTATAGCAAAAATGGTGAAATGACCTGTAAATAACATACCTTAGAAAGCACCATCAAAAGAATTTATCCTTCCTTGCATTTCGACCTTCTTTTCTTCACCTTTCCTCAGAATTTCGGCTTAGATATCCTTGGTTACCTCAGACACATATAGATATTCAATATGCTCAAGTGTGATTAAAATGAGAGAGCCTTGCCTCTTATTTATACTCTCCAAGTAGCTTCCTTAAAAACATCTTCTAGGTCACTTGGCCCCACTTTC